>JAJOOO010020511.1:0-24933 GCA_029582685.1 Solanum piurae
AATAATTTAAAAGTGTCCTTTAATTTTAACGTTTTAATTTTTTTATGTTTATTTGATTTTCTTCACTTTTTTTGATATCCGTTCAAAATTAACTTATTTTAAATATAAGACATTTGAAATCAAATCAAAACAAAAAACAAAGAAAATAAAATCAATAGAAAAATAAAAGAGAGAAAACAATGAATGTAGGTTAAAAATTTTTTTTTGATACAACGTAAAAAAAAAGTGTGTTAATGAATTTAAATATAAGATTAAAAAAGTAAGATTATTTTTTTAAAAAAGTGAAATTTTTTTTTTAAAAAAAAAAATAAAGAAAAAAATATCATTTTTTAATTTTTTTTAATTAAAAAATATTTTTTTTAATTAAAAAATAACATTTACACACGTGGCGGGTGAGTGTGTACAAACACAACCAACTTGGGTGGCTGAACATGCCACATCAGCACAAAAGGTGCACAAAAATACAAAAAAAATGAGTTCAGGGGTAATAGGACCCTAGTTAAGTTTAGGTATGTTTCTGGGATTTCGGTCATAGTTTAGGGGTACTTATGCATTATTCCTTTAAAAAATAAAAGCGTTGTTGACGGATTACCTTTCAGGTTCATTCTTTCCTAAGATGGTGCTCGCATTACTCGAGATATTTTCCAACACCACATTCTAGATCTAGAAAACTCGTAGATTTTCCGATGCTGATCAACGACTTGGAAGTATGGTTTGGGTTAAGGCATTGACTTGCTATTAAAAAGGGAACAAGGAGTATGATTTCATTGTAAACAGGGAACTCTTTTTTAACCTTTTATTGCATTTAGAAAGTTTAGACTTAAACATACAAGGGATTAGCTCCTTTATTGGAATAAATTGAGAGGAACAAAGTGCTAATCCCTCCTTTTCACTTCGCATTTCTCATCAAACAAATTTGTCAGTTCAATAGTTTTATTCTTAGACATTCAAGGGATCAACTACGCCGAGAGCCACAAAAGTGCTACCTTTTCTTCTGAAAAGAGGATCAATTTTGTCTCTTGACTTTTTGCAATGATTCCGTTTGTAGGTCGAAAAGATGAGGACTCCAGAGAATGAAGTTCAATCTAATTCTTCCAAAACTTTGTATTTAAATCAGCAACGTCTTACTAGATGCTATCACGAAGTAGAATTTGGGAATTGAGAAGTAGCTCTTTGGTGCCAACTGCCATATGGACGATATGGAGAGAGGAACAAAGAGTGTTTGGAGGAGTAGAAAGCTCCCTTGTATAGTTTGGTGGCTGTGCTTTTGAAGGAGAAAAACCTAAAAATGCCGGCATAGTTGAAGGGACTTGAAGCTAAAAAGTATGAAGTGATGCCCACATTTTCAGAAAAAAAGTACCATACATATATGAGCATAATAGTTCCTCTCAAACAAAAAGGTGATATAAAGTGGTTATTAAGGAAAAAAGAATTAGGTGGTACCAAGAACCTGTAGTGTACTGAAGAATTTCATCCCATTTTCCTCCTTTATGACTTAAATCTTTGGTCTGGATATCGATTTCTTTTTGACATAGTGGATATCGAATATTTTTAAAAATAAGCATTTTCTACCTTCTCTTGAATCATGACCGTTCGGTGTCTTAATATTTTTGGACTCTATGAAGTGTTTAAATTCTTGTCAGTATTTGTGGGAGTTCATTGCATAGAGATTGTACATATTTAATGTGAACAATAAAGGGATTGTTCTATTATGGTAAGTTCAATCACTGTGTGTAAAAGGTCAAAAGAGTTTCTCCAAATGTGTAAAAGGTCAAAAGGTTACATCCGAAATCAAGTGTACCTCTCTTAATAGTGTTGTTTAGGTTCTCTTGTGATTCATTCATCTCAGTATGTGTCTCATCTCTAGAATACTCGTGTTTCCCCGCCCAACCGGTACGCCTTGATGTGTTCTTAGTACGCCTACAAATTGGGATGCAAGTATTGTGGGACAGTAAGTCCCAACATTCAGGGCATTCTCTTTAGCATAAGTCCCAACATTTGTGGCGTATGCCCAGGGAACTTTTTAAAATTGGAACCAAAATTGCTTAATAGATCCCTTTTTTAATAGTTAGATACTCAAAAATGAACTCATAGTAATTTTTCATACAAAAAAAAACTCATAACTCAAAGGCCTCTTCGAATTGTTTATTCTGATTTTTCAATTCTCCTTTTGTTGTTTACTGAGTAACCAATAATCGCTAACCTTTCTACCCTTTGTTTGCAATGTGCAAACTATAGAGCAAGACCCCTAACCTCCAATATTCTCTCTGCTTCCATGTTTGCAGTTTCCTTCTTTATGCTTTATTTTCGTCTATTTTTTTGCTCTCGTTAATTTATTATTTTCATGTTGTTGGTTTTCGAATTTCTTTTGGTATCAATATAGTTTAGATGTTGAGTCTTTATAGTTTGACTTTATTCTTTTTTTTTTCCTATTTGTATTATAATATGAGCTTTTATGATTTAATTCGTTTTAAGTTTTTCAATAATAACTTCATATTATTGTCATCTATTTTGATAATTGTGGTGTTACAACTTTTAGTATGTCCTATCATCAGTGGCGGACCATCATTTTACATAAGTGGGTTCAATTAGTAAATAGAGATCGATAGTAATATTCAATAGTGTAACCAACATAGAACACAACAAATGATTTGCCCCGTTGCTTTTTTATTTGTTTATTTATACAAATAGTAATGTAACCTCTCTTTTTTTTACAGCTCAAAACTTTTTTATTTAATAAAGGAGAAAAAAGATTAAAAAATTACAAAGAACCTTTTTACATTTATTTTAACTAACTTAATCAAAAGTAAATTAACAAACTATATATAATTTCAATGAAAATACTTCCATATTTTTGTTAAAAATTTATGAATTAAAGTACCAAAATCCAATCACCAAAAGTGTAATTTTTTGTTGAAGTAATAAGATTATAGAAATTTATTGAATTTGAATAATTAAAAAACAAAATATACAAAGTGAAATAGAAAAAAAAATAAAAAAATATTAATATTCTCCTAGTAAATTTTTGAGCTAGCATATTAATATGGTCAGTTAATTTTTTTCGTTTTTTTAAAAGGAGCAAAGCCAATTAATTAATATTGAACCAAAAGTAGCAAAGACAATTAATTAATAGTTTAATGCTGAATTAAAAGTAGCAAAACAACATGAGATGATATAGGAGGGATTCGAACCCGCACATTAGGCGTGAGTTTGAACCCCTAGACCGCTGCTCCAAAGTAAAGTTTTGTGTTACATGGGTTCAAATTATTGTATTCCATACATATACAATAAATTTCGGAATGAAGAGGGTTCAACTGAACCCGCTTGCAACCACGTAGGTCTGCCCCTGCCTATCATAGTGATGTTATAGGTACAATGCATCTTTACGTCTTTCACTTTTTCAAGTAAGAAAAAAAATTATTTTCCGATGTTCATGTAGATGTTAACATGTTTATATATATATACATTTTTCTACTATTTTAAGATATTTTTTAAAAAAATATTTTTTATATGTTGGCTTGTTCATTTTATAGAATATTAAAAATTAAATGTCCATGGGGCTTACGATCCATGCCCCTGGGCTTACGCTTCGCCTTACACCCCGCCTTTTAAAATATTGATCAGATTTCTCATTTTATTGCCTCAGGTTATGTGGTTTTGCACTTACGAGATGCGTTGTCTCATTTTGTCGGAAGTATGTCGCGGTGCCATCCAATAGAAAGTTGATGGGAGGCATGACTGGATTCTAAAAAAATGAGTGAAGTTGCTTATTGGTGTTTAAGAGTTTAATTTCTTTATTGCTATAGCGATGCCTTTCTCAATTTGGAGCAATAATTAATACTTTATTTCTTTCATTAATTTAATAACGTATTGCCAATCATGAATTCCTTGGAACCACTAATGTACTAGGTAGGTCAGTTATTTCCCTTTCTTTACCAAAAATAGACCAAAAAAAGAAGAGGTCAGTCAGTTATTTGTTTCTTGAGCTTGTCATGGTGATCAAGATGGAAAGAGAATGATATGGAACCCTCACAGCATCTCTCTTTCCATAATGTACAACAGAGATTCCATATCCAGTTCCCAATTACAATTGTAGCCCATCTAACAGCATAAAAGAATTATTAGTGTCAGATGTATCACCCAATTTAGCCGAATCATATTCTGAAACAAGCTTCAAAGTTGCCCAGTAGCAAAAGAATTGGTTGCTTGTACTCCATCTCCTTGAAGCACAAGTAGTATTTGTTGGAATACACTTTACCTCTTAATTCTCTGCAGGTTACTTTTGTTATAACTTGCATCACACAGCATGCATGAGTTTTAACGGAAAACTTCCCACTTCTATGTGCTCTCCATATTATGCGTCAGGATTCAGATGCTTCTGCTGCCAGCTATTGATATAAAGAAAAATGTCTTTCCATCTCCCAATCAAAGCAGTACCTTCTGATTTCCAGTGTCCGTCCATCTCCAGATATATGTTTAAGCTTTATATTGGCTGAAAAAGTGAAAAGTGGACTACCTTTTTTTTTTCTTTCTTATAGCACACTTCTTTTAGAAATTTACTCTGAAAAAATATGGTGATTGTCGCTGCCAGAAATAGTGAGGCTGAGATTCTTGAGATCAGAATATATGTATGAGGTGGCTCTGGAAATAGTTAGGTTTTTTTGAATGTGGTTGGGATGGGTACATCACTGTGATGGTGGATGTATCTAAAGAACAGTTCCTTCGGGGACATTCGATAAAAAAATTCTAAAGAACACAGAATGGGTGACGACTTGTTGAATGGAAAATATGAAAAATTATGCTTTCTGACTAATGTAATAGTGGTCTTGCCTGACAATGGGAGTCTTCACTTGAATAAGTTGAATTTAGTTCTAGCAATTTTTGCAGTATGTTGTGATTCTTTTCTTTTGCAAAAAAAGAACATGCAAAGTTGTTTAACATGTCATTTTCATTGTAGGCTACTTGAATTCATTTGCTCTGTTTGCAGGTAGATGATTCAGCATCGACCTTACACCCACAAAGTTGATGTTTATAGTTTTGGCATCGTTCTGTGGGAACTGTTAACAGGTATGCTTCCGTTCCAGAAAATGACCGCTGTGCAGGCAGCTTTTGCTGTAGTCAACAAAGGTGTTCGTCCAGCAATCCCCAATGATTGTTTGCCTGTTCTAAGTGAAATCATGACCTGCTGTTGGGATGCAAACCCTGATAATCAGCCACCATTCTCTCAGGTGGTCAGAATGCTCGAAGTTGCAGAAACAGAGATCATGACAATTGTCAGAAAGGCCCGTTTTAGGTGCTGCATGAGTCAGCCTATGACTACTGATTAATGTGGGAAGTGGAAACTAGAAGCAGGGGTAAAAATTTTGGGAAGCCAAAAAAACAGGCCTTCCGGTCAAAAAACAATGTCGATGAAGGCGTGTAGGTGCACTATTCCGTGGTAGGGATTGTAACTTTCCTTAAATTTCCCATTTGTCACTCAACGACGTATCTTTATCAAGCATAATTTCTTTGTTCAGATAGGAAAGGGAGTAAGTTATAAGTACTTTTGTTTCTTTGTTGCATCTTTTTTTGTTCTCTTTGGATTTAAGATGCTGATTAGTAGTAATAGAGAGGGCTGATGCGTATCCCTGGACCCTTTGTTGTTGTAAGTTTGATAAAAATTATAATGTCCTCAAGATCTTATTTTCTGATCCACGCCCAGACCCTCATCTTTGTATTATAGCCCCCAAATGGTTGATCATGCATTGCAGGAGTGATTTTGTTTGAATGATTGAGGGTATATTGAAATCAATTCATATGTATGAAAGGTATTGTAGGACTGGAATTTGTTTCAACTATTGGGGAGCAAGAATGACATTTTGATTGGAGATGGGACATACTCAAATCAACTTTTATGATCACAATATAGCAGCAGGTCTATGAGAGTGAGTTCTTGGGGATTGATTTCTCCAATTACTGGATATCATAAGTTCCTTAAGCTATCCTAGTTGGTCCAACTTGCCATGGGGCTTCATTGTTGTTCTCAGGCAGGAACATAACGAATTGATTTGAAGTTTGCGTTTACAATCCACGAAAAAGGGTGTACACAGAGACAACTAAGTTCCAAATAAAGCCATCTTCAATCTCCAACAATCGTATGCTAAGAGAAAGAGTTTTGATTTGGAAATCCCTTTAGGCAATGATTACGTTGAGCCAGAAAGGAAAAAGTACTCTCTAAGGATAGTGTAATTGAGTGAAATTCCTTGAGCAAGAAAAGAGAGTTTTGATTTGGAATAATGCTCGAGATGAAATCCCTTGGGCAATGATTATGTTGAGCCAGAAAGGAAAAAGTACTCTCTAAGGATAGTGTAATTGAGTGAAATTCCTTTCGTATCGTGCAAAACATCGATGAAGACAAAAACAAAAGAAGCTATACCACATATAACAGATATGGGTAAGGAATCTTGCTGGAATAATGCAACAGAGAAAACATTGATACCTGACTCCATAAAAAAAGGAATAATGCAACAGAGAAAACATTGATACCTGACTCCATAAAAGAAATAATCTGACTATCAAAGCCAGACATTATTTGAGTTGATCATGAAATACAGGCTCAATATAAAAGTTGTTTGATTTCTGTAAACATGTTGCAGCATCCTGCCAATTATCACCCATTTTGGCAATTCTACAGCAATAACAAAGCAGCCCTGGGTACCGCCTGAAACTAAGAAGAGCTAGAGCACAATACGACATCAGCCTGGAGAGGTCCACAAATTTCCAAATGTCGGATGGCTTCTTGTATTGCTTGCCATCACCTACTTTAAGAAACAACGAAGAGATAATGGGAAAACAGTTAAGCACTAACACTATTGGCTGCTCTCTCCTTGCCCAAGAACCGCAAATAACAACTAATTGAACAAATGACAAATGAAGGAAAGAGAGAGAGTTTTCTGATCCGAAGGTGATGAAAAGGCCACCTCCCAAAACGCTGTTAGGCGTTAGCAATCTCCTTATCTATATGAGCCAGTTGGTTGCCCAACCAAATAAACATTGAATAACTGCAGAAAATCCTGCTTCTGGAATCTGCTAGCGCACTACAAACTCTATCCAAGGCAACTTCTTAACTATATGAGCCAGCTGGTTGCCCAACCAAATAAACATTGAATGACTGCAATAAACCCTGCCTCTGGAATCTGCTACTGGCTTAATGTAGTGCACTACAAACTCTATCAAGGCAACTTCTTGTTGCCTTCCAAGTTAAGTGTGCCAGCAAGACTATCGGCTAGTTGACTTATTGTGTCAGCTGCAGCACTACCAGATGGAAGAGGACGCTGTTTACTCTTCTTTTCAAGCAAGGACTTCTCCCTCTCATCATAATAGGTGAAATCATCCAAGATAGAGGTATCCGCTTCATAGTTCTTGAAAATTTTCAACATTTCTAATCCCTCTGGCAATTTAACCTGAAACGATCAGAATGAGAAAACAATGTGAAGCAACTGGTAACCCAAAACTATAGGATACATAAGCCGAGCAAGCGTAAGATTGTTAATTGGCAAGATTTTGAGTATTAGCATACAGAAAAGAGGAGAGAAATTTCAAGCAGTCATCATTCAATATATGTAAACTATCCTGAAATAATTTGTGTGGTGATAAAGGCAAAAGATCTGGACTAGCTACATTCAAGATAAGCATTATGCATAAAACTTGCAGCTCAAACAAGTGATACACATTGAGAGTTGGGTGATAGTTTTAGACATTAGATAAGAAAGAACACCAGTAGAAGATTACAAGGAGTATAGTAGAAGACATGTACCTCTTGGGAATCCCGGCTGTGAGTCACTGGCTTGTTGTCATTATGTTCCAGAAGTATGTGACGAAACTGACTGTTAGGAACATCCTTAATGACATGCCATTTAACAGGAAATTTCCCACTCCATCGGTCCTGCTGCCAGTACTCTGCATTGTTCTCAAAATCAATAGGTCCAACCATCTCAGCAACCCCACAAAATTGTCCACTAGCATTGACCTAGAGTTGTATCCAAAAAATAAAATCTCAAAAGTTAAGCATGTCTATCATATAGAAGTGTATCAATATTTTTTAGCAGACATTGGTGTTTACAAATTTTCCAATGATAATGACACCCAGGCTATGCAATAGAAAAATCAGAAGCGGAAAAAGAAAAAAAAAAACTGAAAGACATTATATTTGGGTGTCCTCCGAGAATAATGACAAATGCTGTCAACTTATATGAACCATTTCCCAGGAGAGTACTGCATTCTTTAAACTAACATGGCAATATAAGTATTGAAGGAACATACCGAAAAAAAGAGAAAGACCGGACAATTAGCATTCATCTCTTTTGCTTCAGCATAAGCAGCATCAAGCTTTCTATTTCCCTGAGGAGTGCTAGCCCAGACACTATACTTGATACTTTTGTGAACATTATCTTCACTGAAAGACTTGATGACAAAGAATTTAGCAAGTTCATAATCAGTGACAAATTCAGGCCGATTGTACTGGTCAGGCTGCAAAATAGAAGTTAACTCAACTTCTGTACGAATAACAGAAGACGAGCTATCCTCAATGGAAGCCTTGCTCTTTGGCTTTAATGCCCTTGGTCCTCGGTTTCGTTCACTTGCCATACCAAGTGGTTCAGTGGAAATGTTGACAGAATGCCGATCCCTTTCACGTCTTCCACCTCTGTCTGGAGTCAGCCAATTTCTGTGACCAGGTTCCCACAAAGAACTGGACCCACTACCATAGTTCGCACTAGGATAAAGACTGCCTTGGGAATACTGCCTGGATGAGGAGCCCGGTGTAAAACCAAGACCTTGATGTGAAGCCTAGTTTAGATCAAATAAGTAGGTAAGTCATTCATAACAGCAGGAGCTACTGACGATAAACAACTCAAGAGACGCACAAGGCAGGTCCTAAGATAACCCTGTATACAATTTTTTATTTCAGATGACAAAAGTCAGTTGCTTTTCTGGGATGGTGCATCTCAGTATTGAAGTTAGGAGAAATAATATATCATCGACTAAATCTCATTTTTAAGGTAGTGAATGGAGTTTCTAATGACCATCATTAAGATTTTGCAGTTATAATATGCACTCATGTTCTTTATTTTGTTGAGTACAATAAGCAGAATGTAAAGAGTAAGAAGGTACATAAGAACATATGGCTATCATTTCAAACCCAATCATTGTGGTTAACATTACTAAAGTAGAATCATTTAAAGGTGAGTGAAAGACTAATGCTTCATAATTCCCAAATATTTGTTGTGTACACTAAAACCATCACCGTTAGTTATGTAGATAAGCTACTAGTATCATTACTTTTTTAAAAATTACAAAAAAGAGAGAACAAATATGACATCTACAAGGAGAAAAAAGATATTATAATGTTTGATAAAAGGGGCCATAAATTAGTGTTGATATCTGTATAAGCATCTTAAAATCCAAAGTAAGAAACTATAGGCAGGATTTTATTCACAAGGCCATTTCTAAAGAGATGAAACACATTAGGATCATTTTCTTGGTTTCTTATCGTACCACCAAATGGGAACAGTTGACAGTTCCAATGCTATTAAAATAAGATAATCCGTTGTTATTTCGAATCTAAGATGAATTTGGATAGGCATCTTCTTATATATAGTGTTGTGCACATGATGTATCCAATTTATTGGTAATAAGAAGTTTTACTAGTCAAATTATTTCACTGATAATTCACATATATAAGGAATTTCCGTTGAAATCAAAATATTAAACCATCTGTACAATATAGTATATTCTCATCAGTCCCAAGTATAACCAAAACAAAAGGTAACTTTTAGTTCTACACAAAAGCCCGTCAAAAGTCCTCTTATTTCTCTCCTACAAATAGAATTGCCATACATACCCCTTAATCCTAATGCTATCCTACCAGACATTACTAAACAGGGTACTGATGAGATACATAAGACAATATCGTATTTTCTACTACAAATGATGGAAACATTCAAAAAGCATTCAGATTGGACATATGCCAATATCCAATACTAAAGCTATTGAAAATAAAGGCTTTGAATCTTGTGAATACAAACTTTTAACTAGCTATTTAATGACTTAGCAAAACACCTATGAAGCCTTAGTGATTGTGGCACAAATAATTCGTCAAGATGAGTCCAGGCTACATTGCTAAACCTAGTCGTATCCATTAGCGTGAGGTAAGGTGAAAGTTAAAGAAGGAATGAAATATGTAAAGCCAGATAAGTCATAATTGATAGAGTTTTAAATGCTATCTTTAATGCCTGAAGTGGTGCTTACCCTTAATTTTTCCGATAAGTTGAAACTTCTCCACTAATGAACAAGCTTACATTGAAATAAGTACAACATAAATCTCTTACTAGGCTATGCACTAAAACTGGGTTGGCCAGTTATTAGGGTAGTATAACTTTTGGTGCATGCAGTAGCATATAATCATATTATGAAAATGATATTTGAGTTGATAAAACACTTATCATTAGAATAAGTAACAGATATTTCCCAATTCATTGCCTCTCTTTCACTCGATTTACCAGTGAAAAGAAAAATGATAACAAACCTGCATGGCATTTTGCTCATACGATCCAAGTATGCCAACTGGTGGTGGATACAGTCCCGCAGATGTCATTTGAGACATGTATCTTCCAGAGTCCATGGGGTTAGGTCGATTAGGTAAAGATTGACCAGATCCAACTTCACCTTGGTAATTGTAGAAACCCATGTTGCTGCTTCCTGAAAGCTCACCTCCACCAAACGGTCCAACAGGGATGTAGTAACCTGATCCTGGCCCAAAATGTGTGCCATCAATTTCATGGCCAGTGGTTCCTGGTGCCACCAGATCAGGCTGTGAAGCTGGAAGAGCTGATGTAACATGGGGCAAGCCAGGGGAAACAGGTGGTGCATAGTAAGGTGGAGAAACTGGAATCTGGTGCGAGTATAGCTGACCATCTATCATAAAAGGAGAAAGAGGACTAGCAATGGGGGAGAACTGTCCAAATGCCATCTGTGGATCAAAGCCATAACCAGGAGGGAAAAAGAGTGGATTTTCATTGAACATTCCCTGCAAAGAGTAAAGGAGAAATTAATATTCGGTGACCCACTGTATGGAATATAAATGCTACCACACACAAAAAACTGGAATCAAAACTTACTGGCGGAACAACATGCAAGTTGTTCACGTTGCCATCATTAGATTGTTCAACCCAACTTCCAGTGCCATTGTCGTAACCTGAGCCAGAAGGCAAATAAAGGTTACAGATGGTGAATTCATTGGCAGAAGTACCTTCTAGTGAGTAAAATCTTGTCTTTCACTTCACAAATCACAATCAATGTCAACCATTATTCAAAACTTCAAGTACTGTAGATTTTTGTGTACTGCCCCCATAAAACCAATAGGAGGGGGACGGCGTTTAACAAACGAAATTCTAGAATTAAGGTCAAGAAGTACAAAAAAGATGGTGAATCCATTGGCAGAGGTACCATCTAGTGAGTAAAAAATTTGTCTTTTACTTTACAAATCACAATCAACCATTAATCAAAACTTCAAGTACTGTAGTACTTTTATTTCCATTACCTTCACAATCAAATAAAGCTCAAAACTAGTGATCTGGTAAAGAAAGAGATGGCAAGACGTAGTAACATCAAGAAAATGCAACCAAGAAAAGAGGTTACATTACATTTATCCAATCACACTGCATTGAGATTTTAATGGAACAAATTGAAATATGTAAAAGAGAGAGAGAGAGAGAGAGAGAGAGAGAGAGAGCAGAAAGCTTGTCAACCATAAAAGATCAAGTCTATTAGAAGTTGAACCAAACAACGAAGACAAGAAAAACTTGTTCGGAATTCACAAAAGCATATTTGCATGCATTAAGCTAGTATCCCAAAAGCATTGAGCTATTTTAGAAGTAACAACCTTTTGGTATATCAGAATATCACATGATGTACTACAATGATACACAAGGACCACTTGTAAAAGAGGGAGAAATGATCTACTAAAAACTCATTCTTCGGCATCTTGCTGTATTCATGTGAAATTGGGTGAACTGCAACATCAACTTAACATTAGCCACAGGAACTAACCTCCATAGTAAAGACCTTGGTCCTGAGGAGAATAGGAATTGAGTGGATAAAAGGTAGGTATAGCTCCAGCTTCAGAGGTAACAGGGTGATCTTGAGCATTTCTTGAAGCCCCAGGGATTGCTGCATCTGAAGAAGCATTTGCAGAACCAATCCTTTCATCTTTGGGTGAAATAGGCTGATAATGGATAAAAACAAAAGTACTAACTGAATATGTAATTTATTTTTTTTTTTTTTTTTGAGTAAGAACTGAATATGTAATTTATGCTGGCAAAACTATACAAAAGATAAATTATAATAACACTGAGGACTATTAGCAGTATACCTGTTCTGCAGCATTATGCGGCTCCACAACTCTTTCACCTATACCCACATCAAACAAGCCAGTTATTTGTCAAAACCAAAACGTTGCAGTAATAGCTCAATAATATGTAGGTATTTTATAAAAGGTGTGAAAACATTACATGAGAGGACCCTGCTAAATCTAACTTCATTTCACTCACAGGAATATTTTTTTTTGACACACACACACGCGGTAGGTCTTAAACAACCCAACTGTCCAATTCGTGGGTAGCTTTATTCATTTACTAGATAAGCAAAAGAACAAAGATGAAGAATGGATTTCACAGGGACAAATTCAATTGATAAATGCAGAGACTCTGCTGTGCAAGGCAATGGGGTAGCAGGATTCTTTCTCCCAAAGGCTACAATAAGAGAGTAAAACCTCAAACGCCTGTGCTTTGTGAAAAGATTTGGAACTATTGCTAAAAATTTGGATCGCATAATTGGAAATGATGCTCCACTCTAAAGAAAACTTGAAAAAGACTGCCTTTTCATAAATATATATTCAAAAATTGTTTAAGCATAAAAATGAATCCCAACAACATTTCAATTAAGAATTTAAGATCCCAAGGTGTTCAATTTGTATAAACAAGGATTTATAGTAGAATTATGAACTTGTAATATCCCAAATACTTGCAGTAAGCAAACACAAAAGAGATTTTCAACCCAGATCGTCAAGTTAATGATTCTGACCTTTTATTTGAGTTTATTATGTAATCATGAGTTAATGAATGACATTAGAAGATACAGAGAGGGTTTTTTTTACCCTGTGTGCACCCAAAGGGTAGCGGCTGCGGGTTTCCCTTGTCATCAAAAAAAAAAAACAGTGAGGAGCAATACAGTAAGCAAACACAAAAGGGATTTTCAACCCAAATCGTTGAGCTAATGATTCTGACCTTTTATTTGAGTTTATTATGTAATCATGAGTAAACTTTTATAGTGGAAATGTGAGGGGAGCTGAGGAAGTCTTAGTCCTAGGGTTTTCAAGCAAATCTTCGATTCAGAGGGAAAAATGGTACCAAAACTTAATTTTGATTAGCATTTTGGAATCCTCTCTCTCGTTAAATCTGTTGGGGGTCATGGTTCAGAAATTCGGACCCGTCAACCAGAGTTGACTTTTTGAATCTTTGACCGTGAATTAGACTTGTGCTAAAATTAAGAGGATGTTCACCTAAGGTTTTATTGACCACTCTAAATCTACTTGTGTAGTTGTGTAGTTTGAGATGATCCAGTATCCACAGCCCAAGAGCATAGTTTTTTTTTTTTGGAAACCAGTAATGTTGTATTCCTCACCATTGAGGATATGCTGAATACCTTCAAAAGGGGAACAAAAAGGGGGAGAAACTACTTATAGAGAACCTAAAAGATCTACAATCTCTGATTCCTCTGTCTCTCTCTTTACACCAAAACTAAAAAGATATAATACAATTCTATTTAACTCTATGAATGGAATTGGACCTATCTTCAAAGGTTCTGCTATCCTTTCCTTCCACACAGTCCACCATATGCAGTGTGGGACTCCACCATTTTTTCTTTAGGATACCTGGATGCCTGCCACCTCCCACCAAAAAATATCAGGTAATTTTGTGGTCCTAATCCTAGAATACCTGGCACCTCTCACCAACAACAAGTATCAGGTAACTCTGTCCACCAAAGCTAGGACAAATGGGAAGAAATCAACTAAGCCTGGTTTTGGATTAATCGATTTGGATATTTAGGTTGACTTTTGAATCTTTAAGGCAATCCATGACAATTAACAACCTCAATTCACCTAATAGTTTGCTCCTTGAAATGTATAACTTTTTATGGCCATGTTGTGTAATTCCATATTTTATTTTTTTGAACTTGGTAACTTTGTGTTGTGTAATTCCATATTGGACTTAATACTATAATAAGTAGGGATGTAGGGCACTAATCTGTTGAACCTTTGGAAATGGAAGAATATAAGGTATACAAATTTTGGCTTTTCATATATCCAAACATTCGTAGTACAGAATCCGATATCCATAAATTTTAAAAATAAAATTTGAAGTCCAATCCATAATCCAAACGAAATATCCAAGAAGTTCAAATTTCAGCTTGGATTTAGGGTTGGCCCAAACTATGCCCACCCACAGTCAAAAGACTATTATGTCCAATTTAAATATTTGGGATATTACATTACTTTTGCAATGTCAAACTGCAGTAGTTACACAATTCAAACATCAACTGTTCAGAGGCTCTTAATTTACTTTTTCTGAGATGAAGTTGATCTAGGTGTGATTATACTGCTACCAGTTTCTACCCATACTTCTCTATTTCACTTTGAAGTCTCTAAAATCGAGCTAGATTCTCACTGACAACAATTCAAGAAAAGTCCTATTTATCACACAAGGATGTATTTATGCATGCTGGCAAGTCTCAATAAAGTCAATAATCCTGATAGTATCCATGGAAGCTCAATGTCATTAAAGGACATGGATGAAACTTTGAAAGTTCTAAGAAGACCCTGGACAAGATTCCAAACAAAGAAATTTCAAGACAAACTCAATGAGCTGCAATTGGCAATTAGTAAGTGTCTTGTCATGGAAGAAAAGCTCCAACCCAAAAAAAAGATCTTTTGTCCAAGTCTTACATCTATTTAGAGGCCCAAATTGAAGTCCAAGAGGTGGAATGGGCTCAAATCTGCCTTAAAAAGGCGAAAATGCAGCAGCCCAAAACTAGCGTGCATTTTTACCTAGTTTCTAGAATTTATACTTAAGAGTTGTTTATTTCTATGTTGACTGCATTGGACCAAGTGTGGGCAGCCTTCTATGCCCCTAGGGAATATCACTCCTATTTAATTGTCTTTTACTAGCCCCCTTACTACTATATAAACTACAATGTAAAGGGGTGCTTTGTTGCTTCATTGTAACTAACATTTGAAGAATATTAATATTGAGTTCTTTTGAACCTTTGTGGCAGATTGCTTTGGGATTTATCTTTCAACCTACCTAGTTCATAGTTCAAGATAATAAGATGACTTCTTCTTTGATATATTTGGTTTCTTCTTGGTATTCTTAGAAGGTGATTAGTACTCATTACTAATAGTTAACATTACTCACAAAGTGTTCAAGATTTATGTTTGATTCGTTTCTCAAGTAAAGGCGTTCGGTTTTCATCCAGTAACTAATTCGTTCTTACTTGGATCTTGTCAATCTTTAGAACTTGCTTTCTTGGAAATTCTTGAAGCTAATTCCTTAAATCTTCCCTCATCTTTTAAATTCTTGTTTAGCCTTTTCAATCTGTTTCCTAGCTCTGCTTCTGCATTAATTTAGTTCATACTTTAGTTTTGGTATTCTCATCCTTTGTGTTATTAAATCCAGTGGTCAGTCTCTAAAACTCAATGTTCTCTCATATTCATCCTTACATGGTCACTTTTAAGACTAGAATCAACGATTCCTTCCAACCGATGGACCTAATGTAAGTATACCAATAACAACTAAGATCTAATCCCAACTATTTGTTATTACCAAGAAGTTACAAGGATGTTTTGCTTCAATTTCCATTGTGTTCTGCTCTGAGTTATCGCCAGATTGTTCTGAATTATTTGTCTGTGGGGAAACTTTGTTCATACAACTTTAGGATGACTTCATCCCCTTTCATTACAATGAGTCATAATATACTACAGATTGTGCATCTAATCTCTACGTAAAACATGCCAAACCATCTCAGATTATCACCTTACCCGCTATTATCTATGTACTTTAAGAGAAATTGGGTAAAACTATTATTTTACTTGTTCAGATGTTATAAGAGTACCAACTGATACACTATACATTTATATGTTTATAAAAATATGCAGTATGTACTTTGTATGGGGTACACATCCAGTCGACAAAGGCAGTTTCACTGATTCAGTGTACAAAAAATTGTTAGGGTTCTTGCTCCTTTGTCAATTCTGGGATGAGATATTAGTGAGGGACGACAATCATAATCTTGTTGCATATCTTATCATACTAAAACTACACATCATGATTTTTAAATAATAACAATTCTTCAGAAATCACCTTCAATAGATGATACCCATACAAAATTCCATTAAAACAACTTACTGTAACACAAGTCCTTGTTTATTTTTTGAGATACAACAAAGGGTCCTTGTAATTATAGCCAACTTAACAAGATATAACCCTCCCCAGACCCCAATTGTGGGATTTCACAGGGTATGCTGTTGTCAACAAGATACAACCTAAAAGAACCCATATAATCCTTTCTGGAAATCTTGAAGAGAAACCAATCCCTTGCAAGACCAAGAAATAAAGATCCCATTCATACAACCAGACAAACAGCAAAGGGAAGCACTTTGTGCATAGGACTAATCCTATTTGATCATCAAACAACACCCAAATGAATCTTCAAATCAACAAGATAAAAACAAGGTCAGCACAAGCAGACTCCATCCAAAACAGAACCTCGTAATCAAGGTCTCTCTATATCGAAAAATCCATTGAAAAATACTCTCCCTCACTTCCTTTAAACCATAGATCCACTGTTGATACAGCATAAACCACAAAAGTAAAAGGGATAAGAAATGTACAAACCTGAAGATGATACAGAAGTGAATGGATCGATGCTCTGCTGATTGGTATCCTCCATCAATTGAATTGAAAATGGAATCGAGGATGATTTTGAGAAGTAAGATACGAAAACCCCAAATCCCCAATTCTCTTATTCGAATTGAAGAATCAAAGAGAAAAGGGGAGATTTTGCTTCGCGGGAGGGTTTGAAATGAAAACAATAAGACATAAAAAAGGGGTTTAGGGTATTTACTTCCCACAACCTCCAACTTACCGTTTCACTTCTCACTTTCTATTCTACATAATCCAAAATGGTCAAAAAATAATTTTTAACTTATTACAAATGCTATTGTCACAATCTTATTCATTCACACTCTATCATTAAGTGTATTTGTCTATTTTTTTTATATAAAATATTTAATAGATTTAGATAATTAAACTTTATAATAAATGTCAATTTTTTCGAAGGATTTCTACAAAGATGACATCTCAGTGCTTACCACCATATTATTATTATCCTCCACATTATCAATTACCATCCGGATGGAGTCAATATTGTGGTTATGGATTCGACATAATTAATCGTTTAAATTTATTTGTGTTAAAATATGAAAACTCAATTGTAACACTCTGTAGATTTGGGATAGATTTGAACCATCAAATTTCGTATAATTCGACTTGTTTTATAATAAATCACATGTAAGCATATGTTAAAGTTGATGTCTTGGTATGTATTAGATCGACAATAAGGATTGAAGTTGAAGAAAACTGAAAATATTAAGTTTGGGAAATATGTGTCAACATCAAATTGACACATAAATCACGAAACTGCATACATACCACATGTTAGGTCGCATGTGACATATTGAGAAGTCAAATTTTGAAGCTATATTTCTGGAGTGCAGAACAACATACGAGTCACATATTGGACATATACGATCCACATGTTGTGTCATATGTCGAAGCCTAGGTTAGTTTTAATATCAAGTCTCTAAAGTTGACATGCGCGGGTTTATTATGGATTGTACATGGACATACAAATTATATGTCAAACACACATTGAAGTATTATTTTATAAATGGAAAAGAGCCTAAACTGTCCTTCAACTATTTGAATTGGTATAAAACTACTCTTCGTCAACCTTATGGCTCTCAAATACCCCTGACGTCAATTTTTTGGCTAAAAAATACTTATTTCCAATGGTCCACACTCATAAGGTGGATGTGAGGGCAATATTTTACCAAATTTCATAGTTTAAGGGTATTTTAGGTTATTCTTCATTAAAATAATTTATTTAATATATGAGGTCATATGATTGACTTGATTTTGAGTTTCATAGTAAAATCACCTCCCCCTCTCCCACTTTCTATCTATGCCACTTTTTTACTTCTTGGATCTTTTCCACCATTTTAAATTTTAATTTTTTAAAAAAATTTCGACAAAACAAGGGAGAAAAAAGAAGGAAAATAATGAGGACGTTCATATAGTTCAATAGAACATAATTTAATAGCATTTTTTCTCTTGTGTGTACCCAAAATTCAAAATAATCTACTCTTATTCCCACCCCTACCCCACCATGATGATGATATAAATTAAAAGAATATGAACATGTCAGTTCATTTCAAGTTTGAGTCTCCGATATCCTAATCAAGAATAAGAGATTAAAAATAATAAAAAGAGGGAATAAACAAGACAATTGGATAATTAATAGAAAAATTTATACTTATAAAAATAATATTCATTTTTTAGATGGACATTCAAACACGAATTTTAGATAAATTCCAAGTTATGAGTTGGGTTATAATAAATTGAGTATTGATTTAAAATAGGTCAATAGAAAGATATCAAAAAATTAATAATCTTTTGAATATTATTTTCAAGCATATCGGTCAAAATATGAATTATATGTGATTTTTTATTATTTATATTTGAGAAGAGCTTAAATTTGGACCAATCAGATTAGGCAACATGATAAATAAATATTTAATGATTTTACTTTAGGGGAGCTGTTAAAAATAATATGAGCCAAATGGTTAATATCAAGGGTATTTTTGAGCTCAAAGGTTGACGTCAGGGGTATTTGGGAGCCGAAAGGTGGATGGAGGGTAATTTTTACCAATCTGAATAGTTAAGGGACATTTTAGGCCCTTGTTTTTTTTATAAACCAATTGAGATTTTCTAGAAACCTCCACAAAAATAATATGATATTTTTTACACTATAAAATTCGAAGATATTTTTGCTATGTTCATATGTGTAGTCTAAGATTAAAAAATTCACAATTATTTTCAATTATTTAACGGCATGTCCAATTAAACTAAGGTCTAATTTGTTTGATCTTATTTTTAACACTGAATAAATATTTGAATCTTAATGAGTAACGACCTCCCTCATCGTTATGGAGGAATGGTTAATGAAAGAACTCGGACAAGAAAACCTTTGGAGTAGTGAGTTAAAAATTTTAGGCTAGGAGAAATTCAGATGAATATGAGCAAGGCGAGGTCTAAGGAAATTTGGGGAAGGATCGGGTAAATGTCTAAGCTTGAGTTAGTTTTTCTATTGGCTAAGACAATGCTAAGGAGTTCAAGGACTTTTCTTAAGTGAATTCGGGTGAGTAGAACTTTTGATACTGAACTTAACATGAAGTGATTGGTTTGAAACGTCAAAGTTTGAAGGTGTGTTGCGAAATAGACATTTTTGGGAGATTTCGAGTTTCTGTCCATGTAAGCCACCATAGAGGATGACACACCGCTATAATGGTGGAATTAATTTCCGCTATAGAAAAAGGTTCTGCTACAAAAGCCACCACTATTAGCGGAATCGAACCGCAATAGCAGGGTTAGTCATAGTTAATGCAAAAAAATTTCCAAAACCGCTCATTATTCTACAATCACATTTTGGAAAAAATCAAGGGCAACTTAGGGTGAAATTCAACGGGTTTTTCATCAGGAACCTCGTAAAGGTAGGTAATTCATTTCCCCAATTTGGTACTTTGATTTCTAAGTATTAGATGCGGTATTTTTGGCCCTAGGGAAGGGTTTTGATTCATCCTAAGGTAGGAAAATCCGAGTTTATGAGGATTTTGGAGTGTAAGATCCTGGGTTGTTTATAAAAATATTTGTTCTTGATTTATTTATCGTAATTCACTAATGTAACCATGGAATCAGTAGTTTTAGGTGAATAAATGGTGGGAAAGCCCTAAATTGAGTGGGATGATCATGATTTTGACATGGGCTTTTTCTAATCGGGGTGCATTTAGGCCATTTAAGTCCGATTATGTGTTATGTTAATTATTTGGTGACTAAGAATAAGCTACGTATTACAACAAGAGGAAATCTCAAGTGTAATAGACACTACTAAAAAACTGCCAAAAAACGATGGCCAAAAGCAATGGACTGCGTCGCCTTTTTGGTCAAAATCGACGGAAAAGCGACGCAGTCAAGTTCGCCGCTTTTTGGCATGACGTTTTTCAAAAAGCGACGGACTGCGTCCCTTTCTAATTCTTTTTAAGAAAATATTTTTGAATAAGCGACGGACTCTGTCACTTTTTTTATATTTGTAATTTTTTTAATTTCTGAAAAGCGACAAAGTCCGTTGCTTATTTTTAATTTTATAATATTTTTAAATCTTGAAAAGTGACGGACAAGGAGACGCCGTCCGTCGCTTTTCTGGAAATTAAATTTTGAAAAACCCAGAAAAGCGACGGACTAAAAGACTCTTTCGGTCGCTTTTCTTGTTTATTTTGAAAAAAATGCACAAAAGTGACGGACAAAACAACCCTGTCCGTCGTTTTTTCTGCTTCTGTTGCCCACCTGCAAATTAAATTAAATTCGATTCAAATTAATTTAGCCCAATAAAAATATATATAATAAACTTCCCACACAAGATATAAAATAACAAACTTAAATTAATCTTCAAAACACGAGGCTGAAAAACGGACCGCAGCGCAACGACTAGGACTCGTGTTGTAACACCCCAGAATTTTTTTTGAACTAAGACTCAAACCATTCTCGTAGTGAGTGAGATTTTACCAAGATTAAAAATTTCTTAAGTGTTAAGGTCACTAGATGTATAACCTTGAGTTCCAAAAAGAACTAAATTGGAAATAGCAAAATCTGAAATTTTGCAAGTTATGCTTAAGTTATGAGTTTTGAGTCAACTTCAAATGACCATAACTCTCAGTACATGATGATTTAGGTGACATACAAGATAGGTAATGAAACGTCTTCGAATTATTTTTCCAACGCCACCAAATTTGCTAAGTTTTGAGGTCGGATGAGGGAGATATGCCCGTTTGAAGTCGAGCTGCCAATTAAGAAAAGTGGCCCGAAATTATGAGGGGTATTTTGGTCTTTTCCTTACCCAATCGAATTTAAGCATTTTTAGTAAAGTTTTAGGAGTCTAAACTGATTATAATTAGTTTCATTCATCCCCAAAAGTGTTTAGATTTTTAGAGAAAAGATTCAAGAGGAGAAAAAAATTCAAAGTTTCAAGCGTTCGTTCAAGAAATTCAAGATTTCGCCAAGAACCTAATTTTTTGAGGTATGTAAGCTTCCATAGTGTTGGGTTCATTCACCCACACACCAATCATGAGTTTCTCTTGCGAATCAATCCATAAATATTGAGCAATTTAATTTCTTGATGAGTTCTTGATAAGTGTTCTTGAAGTTTCCTTATTGATTAAGTTTTGATGTAAGATTCTACTTGGGTCAACTTCAAACGATCATATCTCTTAGAATATAAAGAGTTACGTGAGCCATAACCTATTAAATTAAAGGTATTTGAATCTAATTTTCAACGCCACCAATTTCGCGTCAATCCAATTTCTTAGTAAACAATTATGACTATTTTAGTAACCTATACAATGCTGTTACGAATTAGCCGATGGAAAAATATTAGAAAGGGTTGTTTTAATTTTTTTTACATCCAAGAAAACCCTAAACGATTTTTTTGACTAATAAAAGGCTAAAAAAAAATAAGATTTTCATATTTTAATCCATCATTCTCTTCTATCTCAAACCGACAAAATCCTAAGGAAAAATCAAAGTAGAAGACCCCATTCAAGATTTTTTCAATCTTTTTCCAGATTCTTCTTCAAGGTAAGTTTTTCTCCAAGAATTACATTCTTTCTAACTCAAGTTTTATACAATTATGAATTAGTAATGAAAATAATAAATTTTGGCTATAGAGATTTCAAGAAACTAATTCAAGAATCTCAAGAAAGGTTTTCATGATCGTTCACCTTCAAGCTAGGGTTTCAAGTCTTCTAATCAAGTTTTTCTTCAAGATTTTTCAAGATTCTTCAAGAACCTTGTTATTTCAAGTATATAAGACTATCATAGTGTTGGACTAGTTCATCCTCACGTCCTAATCTACTTTCAGATCAGTAAAAGAGTAATCTAGAATACTTTCCCTAGATTTGAGTATTCTTGAGATAAGTTGATTTTGAGTTCTTGAGTTCATGTTTCTTTAAAAAGTTCTATTCCTAATTATCGAATTGTTATATTTTTATTGAGATCCTTCATATCACGAATCATAACTCTTGAATTCATAATTCAAATTCAAGAAAGAGTTAAGAGTAGAGTTCAAGAAAATCTTTGAGTTCAATTGTGAATCCTTTGAGATCAACTATCGATTTGAGCTAAATTTTGAGGAAGTAAGTATGAGAATGAGAAGATTCGTATACTTGAGTTCCATATTGTTATTTATACCCTTGAGTGGAGTCGTTCATGCCCATAAATTCCGCATAAACTCCATCAGTTGAGTATTTTTTTGAGGAGTAGTATCTTCAAGTTCTAAGTCTTTGAGCATTCAGTTCCTAATACTTTTGAGATTATATTCCTACTTATGGGACTACTAAATGTTACCCATGAAGGTCATTGAGTTGAGTAGTTCATGTCCATAATTCCGCATGAACCCTATGAGTCGAGCAGTATTGACATGAGAGATATCATTAACATTCTTGAGTTGAGTCGTTCATGTCCATAATTCCGCATGAACCCTATGATTTGAGTTATAAATTTTGAAAAACTTTTCAAAGCCAACAATTGAGTTCTTAAACTAAGTTTTGAGAAAGTAAAGATGAGTTTTGAGAAAAGAGTTTTCTAAAACATGATTAGTATGACAATCGAGTATGCCATCAATGTATGAGCAATACGATATCTAGATATATCATCAATTTTTATGCAGTATGACTTCCCGAGTTATCAATGATCATATTATAATATGATTTTGAAAATATTTTTGAGAAAGAGCAGAATTGAGTTCATTTTCTTTAAAATGATATATGAGAACTAAGTATTCCCAAGAGTAAATGTTTTCACATTTAAGATGAGAGGAAACTGAGATTTCCAAAAGAGTTTTGAGCAGTTTGAGTATCATCTCTTTAAAGAGATAGATTTTTGAGTAATTATCTCAAACCACAAAAAAAGTTATGTTTTTAAACATATGAGCTAGTATAATTTGGGAGTAGTATTGAGCACCGATATGGAGACAAGTTCAGATAACTCAAGTCTCCATAAACCATGTAGCCATCATGGGAAAAAAGGATCATACTTTTTAGATGAATCCTTATTGCTTTTTAGCATAGACTACTGAATCCCCTTAGTTAAGGCGTTCTATATTGACGGCAAAGTATAAGACAGTTCTGGCAGCGTGGGCAAGACATTGTATCATATATCACTTAGGCTCATAGTTGTGGTTGTCGGTTAGAGAAACTCCCACAGAGTTATATTATATTTTATTATATATAAATTGAGTTGCTATTGTATTCTTCAATACACTGAGTTGATTTCTATTGTTTTAAAAGCTTTCCATATATTGCATGTGTATTGTTGCTTTATATTGAGTTGAGTATCCAGAGTTGAGTACCCAGAGTTGAGTATCATATCTTTGAGTTGAGTATCTAATCTCTGAGTTGATTATCTTATCCTTGAGTACTTCTGAGTTGAGTAAGTTGAGTAATTTTTAGTAACCTTGAGTATTGTAAGTTTGAAAAGAGGTAAGTATATTTCCTTTTTATTAAGTTCAAGCTTATGTTTATGCTTTAGAATTCCCCTTATATGCTCATATGGTGAGCCTCCTTGCTTCCAGAGGATTTCATTACTTTTCAATTTTGTCAGGATGCCATGGATTTTGTCCCGACTTCCATCTTTGTCATTTAGAGACTTCAGATAGACAATAGAGTTTCAATGTTAAATGTTTTAAAGACTTAAGTTGCCTATTTTTGATGAGTTGAATATATTATATTATTCAGAGTTTTATTATAAGTTAAAGCTTTGTATTTAAGTTTTCATGAATTTTATTTTGTTTTAAGCTTTGTATGCTTAAGTTAGTCTTCCGCTTGTAGTCAGCCAAGATGGGGGTTCGCTTGGGGACCAACAATGGTTCTCGAGTGCCGGCCACATCTAGGGTGTAGGCTCGGGTTGTGACACGTGTCGGAGGAGTTTTGAGCGTGAGCTAACACTCATGCAGCGGCAAGGACCCCCAAATATCTAAATCACAATTCAAAAACTTATAAAGTGTTTCGAAATTCGTTTAATTTTTTTTAAAAAAAGTTCATAAACTAAAGCAATAGAAGCTAATCAGGGAGTGCAATCTATATATGTCACAACCCAAGCCTAGGGCCTAGACGTGACCGGCGAATAGGGAACCCGAAGGAACCCCAAACAAGCCTCATAGCGTATCATTACAACATCCTTGGTCGCGGAAGCAATTAAATGACCAAGAGCAATAAGCATAATCAAGGGGGAAATCGGGACTAAGGGAGCAATAGGAAAAAGAAAAAGAAATGATACATAAATACCATAGATGAGTCAAGCTCAACCACAATACACAACTTGTCCAACACCACCTCTAAACATGAGTACTTAGCGGGGGCCAAGACAAACTACCGGGCTCACCCTCATAGTCCAAAACATAACTAAAAAGGAAAAGTTTTATACATAGCAAAAGATCATGAGCAACGTCCCC
>JAJOOO010020512.1:0-29075 GCA_029582685.1 Solanum piurae
TACTCTGTTTATTTTTACTTAAATTTAGAAAGATATGCTTCATTTCTACCCTCAATCTTATCGCTACATTTATTTGCTATTTAAAATTGAAATTAAAAAGACAAATGACAAATAAGTTTCTATATTAGCTCACTTATGAGCAAAATATATTATAACAATCTTTACTAATTTTATAACAATACATAAACTATACTCCCTCCGTCCCATATTAGATCGGCACTTCCAACTTTACACGGTGATTACGAAATCATTAATAAATTGGAAAACTTCAACATTTTGCCCTTTGTTTATATCAATGCACATTGAAATGAGTTACAAAAAATACACATACAATATAGGAATGGTCATATTAATTGTAGGGGTAAAATGGAAAAGAATTAATTAATTCTATCCTAATTTAATAAGTGCTCAAATAATATGAAAAAAATATTTTTAGTAAGATTCTCATCTAATATGGGACGGAAAGAGTAACAATATAACTTTATTAATGTTGGGCCCGGACAACGCCCGGGCTTTCTTTACTAGTATATATATAAGGAACTGAATTACAGTTCCGCCTACTGGTTCGAGAGAAGCTAAAGTCAAATCTTGTACTTGTATTTAAAATTTTACTTATAATATGTACTCCATCTATCTCAAATTATGTGAAAGGGTACAGAGTATGAAGATTGGAACTATGAATTTGGATATAAATTCTTTAAATTTTTAAAAATGAAATGTGTATATATATATTTAAAAACTATACGAAAAATACTCCAAATCAATATAGTTAATGAATCAAAATATGTTTTGTGAAATTTTTTTGACTCCTCAAATAATAACACTTAAACATAAAAATAGGACTGAAGGAGTATAAACAATGTATCCATACCATCTAATGCTGCAACATGTGCCTATGGTCAACACAAGAATATCAAAATATTTAATTTGACTAAGAATTTGGGTACAGATCGTTCAAATTTTTAAAAATAAAATTACATATTTAAAAATTACACGAAAAATATTGCAAGTCAATATAGTGAATGATTCAAAATATTTGAATTTTTATTTTTTGAGAGAAAACTATAGTCAAAGAAATTATTATATGACTCCCCAAATAGTAACACAACCATAATAAAATGAGACAAAAGAAGTATATAACTCTCTCCGTTCCACTTTATGTAATACGATTTTCATGTTTTTTCAATAAAACTTACTTATTGGAAGCTTAAAAAATAGATATACATCACTACAATTAATAATTCAAAATATTTAAAGCGGCGAATAATATATACCTGAATTTATGCAAGGGGGCAACACCTAAATCCATATTGCATTCTGGACAAACATTCCATTTCTCTTTTGATATCTTCCTCGTAATGCATTTCTTACAAACTGTTAAAAAAATATTTAAAATAAATTAATCAAAATTCGTAGAAAAAAACATAAAAATAAAGAAATTTGACATGTAATGAATTAAAAATAAGGAGTGACAAGAAACAAAAAAAATGTTAAACCATATTGAAACAAATTGATCATACAAGAAAGTTAATAAATAAATTGTTTAAATCAAGAAACATGATATGTACTAAGTTCATGTATAAAAGACCTAGATCACATAAACCTTGAAAATGACACAAATTCTATTGGAAATCCTTGGAAAGAACGATTAGAAAAAAAATTTAAAAAATTCAAGATCATTAATTCACAAGAACAAATGATTTATCAAAATCTCTAATATAAAAAAAAAAAAAAATCCCCAAAAACATAAATTCAAATTTTAAATTAAAACAAAAACAATGAAAAGAATATTAAAAAAATTAAAAATTTCAAGATCATGAAATCACAAATACAAATGATTTATCAGTATCACTCAAATAAAAAATGAACCCCCAAAAACTACATTTCAATTAATCTTTTTTTTAAAAAAACATCGGGAAAAAAAAAGTAAAAATAAAAAATTCAAGATCCTCAAATAACAAGAACCAATAATTTATAAATCACTGATTTTATTTTTATTTTTAAAAAAAACAAAAAAGTACAACTACATACCCCAATAGTCTCACAAAGTAGTGTTTGATGATTTGCAAAGATAGAAAGATTGGTTCGATAACTTCGTCAATGTGAGAATAAGAAAAATATTGGAAAGCATGTAACTAAGAAAATAAAAAAATCAAGATTATGAAATCAGAAGTACAAATGATTCATCAACATCACACAAATAAAAATGAACCCCAAAAAAATTACTTTAAATTTATCTTTTTAAGAAAAAACATTGGAAAGAATGAAAAATAATAATTCAAGATCTTGAAATGATAAGAACAAAATAATTTATCAAAATCATTGAAATTAAAAATAGAAAATCCAAAATTTTACAGCAACAACACACACCATTACTCTCACAAAGTAGGGTTTAAGCCTACCGACCGCGGAGATAAAAAGATTATCTCGATAACTTCGCTTCAATAAGAATAATAAAATACAATGAAAAGAACATAACAAAGAAAATATGAACATCAAGATCATGAAATCACAAATAACAACAACACCACCACCACAACAACACCACACACCATTACTCTCAAAAAGTAGTGTTTAAGCCTACCGACCACGGAGATAAAAAGATTATCTCGATAACTCCGCTTCAATAAGAATAACAAAAAACAATGAAAAGAACTTAACAAAGAAAATCTGAACATCAAGATAATGAAATCACAAATACAAATAATTTATTAACATCACTCAAATGAAAAAAATAAACCCCAAAAAAGAAAATTAATTTTTTCTTACATCTATGACAACATTCTTCAATAATTGTGACATCTTTGCATAGCTTTTTACAAATTCCACATGTCAAAACACTCTTCAAACTAGCTAGACGTTTATGAAAATCATCCATCTTCCTTCCAACACTGCAAAAGAAAAATCTAATGAAAAGGAAACTAAAATCAAATATATTTTTTCCTTAATTATAAACATATACATTCCAATTTTGCATATAAACCATATATTAATAAAAGCATACAAAGAGAAAAATATTTTAAAAATTAAGTACCTTATTTTCTTGATTCTTGATAGAGAAAAAAAAACAAAGAAAGAAAGAAGGATATAAAGGAAAAGGGGAAGCGGCAGGTTTTGCCGTTTTGGGAAGAAATAACAAAAATTTAAAGAAGTTTGAATTTTTTGGATTGTTATAAGTTGGATAATTAATAGGTGTGAAAAGGGTTTTTGAATTACAAAAAATAAAGATGTGGACAAAATTGGTTTTATGTAAATAATAATAATAATGAAGCTCAACTATTTCTTCCATGGCTTTTAATACCATGAATGATACAACAAAACTTCACCCTTTCAAAGTTTTAATGAAGAACCTATGTATACTATGGCTTTTTCTTGTTTGTTTTACCCTATTCTTTTTGTTGGATTATGCCTAGGCCAATTTACTTACGACTCAATTTTTATCGTTGAGTATATGTTATTTTTTATTGATCAACTTGTGTGACGGATAGTCCTATATTGACACAAATATATAATTTAAAATTGATAAATTTTTATAGCGACTTTTAGATTGTGTGAATCATGAGATTATTATTTTTAGAACTACCTTGTTAAAAAATGAAATAAGCAATGTAAGTCATGTAGAGTGAGTGTTGTGCCAGAAATATAGTCAAAGTGCACGAGAATAGAATAAGATGTTACATTTTTTTATTAAAAAAAACTTGCAAACCAAAAATAGTGAAGATAAAAAGATATATGATCTTAAGTGGCATTCATATCGATTATCTATTTGTTACTAGTACAAGGAGAAAACAAGTAGACATATGCAATAAATTCTTTTATTAATTTATTTATTTCACGTTCTTAGCAATGTAATTTGAAAAATGAATATCACAATCAAGTTTTGATTGATATATAAACAATGCATATGCTCCATATTTTTGTTAAATGACTCGATTGTAATGAAGAAAGAGGAAAAATGAATCAAAAATATATATTTTTTGGCAAGCAAGTTAATAAATCATAACACTTATGAAATAATAAAATAGTTGTCTTGTCAATTCTTGATTGGTTCATGATATATACACAATAAAATGTGCTATTATTTTAATGTTTATTGTTAACTAGTTAATCAAACCGCGCTACGCGTGGTCATATTTATATTACTAGTATTCGTGTCCGCACGTTGCGCGGATTAAATATCACAATTTTTAAATTAAATGTGATATTAACTTATGCACGATTTAAAATATATTCCTGTTTTATTTAAATAAAGAATTTTAATTATTTTTTAATTTTAAAATAGATCATTCAAATATTTAATTATTGATCTTTATCTTTATAAAAAAATTAAATTTTAAAAATGTTTATATCATGTTAATTTTAAGTAATTCTTTAACAAAAAAGTCACTTTTAAATTTTTAGTTTTGAATTTAATATACTACCTATATATATATATTGTTAAACTGCTTTCACTTTCATGTTAATTACAATAAATATTTTAAATTTATGTTTTGTTTTTTTTTTGTAATTAATCATTAAATAAAATTACATATTATATAATTAATTTTGAATGTAGAAAAAAAAAATATGCTACAATGCAACCGTTGATAAATTGTTTAAATTAATGGATTTTTCAAAAATAATTTGTATATATTGGTTGTGATTTGTATCCCTTGAAATAGTTTAAAAGTTCAACTGTTAATAAAAGGTATTTCATTACTAATAGGATTGTAAGTAGTAACAACTAGAGAAAAATTAAATAATTTAATCACGACAAAAGTTGATCTTATAATTACTATTAAAAGGGAGTAAAAAAAACATGTTACTAACTTACTATTTTGTATAACCATATTTAGTGAGTTTGCAAATAGATTTTAATTTTGAATGAAATTTTGATACATTTATTAATCAGTTTTTAGAATTTGTGTATAAGTGGAAATGTAATGGGATGTTTAAAACTCGCTATTTAAATTTTAATTATAATTAAAAATTTAATTTTTGAAAAAAAAATGGTAATATTTAAAATTTAAAACAGGTCAATCATTTTTTTTAAAAGTTTAAATTTTTATCTTTAAATTTCAAATTTCAATTTTTTTTATTTTTAAAATGGTTGTATAAAGTTAATTTTAATTGATCATTTGATGAGAATTAATTTTAAATTTTAAATAATAATATGTATTTATTATTATTACTATTATTATTATTACTATTACTATTATTATTATTATTATTATTATTATTACCTTTATTATTATTGTTATTGTTGTTATAATTATAATTATTATGATAATGCTAAACATAAAATTAATAAACTACAAAAAATTAGGCACGTAAATATCAAATTGTTGGAATGCTATTCAAAATTTTAAATGTAGTCTTTCAATTTTTCTAAAAAATCATATATCAATTATATGATATTTATAAAATTATATAATTACATGGTACTTTAGTACTATATAATTCTTACAATCGGATTATATTATTATAAATTTATGTTGCAAAAAGGTAATTATTTATAATTTTCTTCTCAACTTAGAATTCAAAATTTTAAATTATTTATTATTATTTATTTATGTTATTATTAATTTAAGGGTCTATCAAAAAGTAATTTAGTGTTTGTACATTTTAGCTTTTATAGACATACTTTATGAAATTACACGAAATATATTGTTATTTATATTATTACTTAATGTAGAATTCATGCATGCCTCTTTCTATGATAATTGCTAGTACAATGAGAGTAATAATTAGTTAAACTCTAGCAAACATATCATTATCACAAATTCACAATATAAGTAAATCTCACTAAAAAAATCAAGAAATACTATTAGTTTGATTCAAAAAGAAAAAATAACGACCAAAATAAAAATTATACTATTTAACATTATTTTTAAGATATCTTTTCTTGCAAAATTCTTGCTTTGATAAAATATAACAAAATATATTTCAACTCTTACTCTTCATAAACGCAACAAATACCACTTTTTAAAAATTGAAAATTATTTATTTGGTTTAAGATGACTATGGATAAAATAAAATGTTATTAACATAGTTTTTCATTGTTTATAGAATTGTGCAACAATGGGTGGGTAATGGAAAGTTATGAAACTTTTTTTTTCATTAACATATTCATTATAGTAAAAATTTAAAGAGACTTGTAAAATTCATAATAATTAAAATTAATAATTATGCATAAACAAAAAATCAAACAGAAAATAACAATAAAAGAAAAAAAAACAATAAAATTAAATTAGTTTCAAGAAAAATAAAAAGAGAATTATATTTTTTCCTTGGAAGAATATGGAGACATATTTTTTATGTGCCAATTTTTTATACGTTGCTATCTCATTTTTAGGTGTTTTAAATTATTTATGTTATTTTGCTAATATTTTTCTTTATATAATACTATTTACTTTTATAAATTTATTTAACTATATAAATTTAGAGTTCATGTAATTTTTCTCTTATTTATATTTTAAAATTTGTACAATTATTATTTTAAAATATGAGCATATCAATTAGTGTACGTAATTGATAAAATGAACAGCCTAAACCTTTTTTATATATCTACACAAAACTTTCATAAGAAAAGCATAGAAAGTGTAATTCTAAATTCAAGAAAGAAAGTACAAGTTATATTATTAAACTAATATAATAAATAAGAACATATGGACAAAAATTTGGATGACAAATTAAAAAATAATAATAAAGAATATTAAAAAATTTGGACTAAATATTTTTTAATTTATTGTATTGTTTATATAAACAATTTGGACTAATTGTTTATATTCTTTATTATTAAAAAAAATTAATGTAATTTTTTTACGAAATATTAATTACTCTACTAATTGTGACAATAAATATCAATTTTATTATTTTATTGTCCAAATTTTTACATTGTGACAATAAAAATTACATTAAAAAAATGTCATATTCTTTATTATTATTTTTTCACTAAGTGTGACAATAAAAATTACATTAAAAATAATAATAAAGAATATGAAAAATTTGGACAATAAATAATAATAATTGTGGCTTTTATTTTTTAAACTAATATAATAAATAAGAACATATGGAAAAAAATTAAAAAATATATATTTTTTGGCTAGTGCAACTTTTTTATTGTCAACTTTAATCATACGTTCATCATGAAACGTAATAAATATAAATGGATGTTGATTATTATTTTTGGAGAGTTACGCATTTCCATTTTTAAAATTTATTTAGTGAGCAATTATCTTATTATTTAATTGACTAATTACGTAAATATTTTAGATTATTGAAATTAGATAAAAAGAGAAATCTCATAATTAGGAGAGTTAAAATGGATGGTCTAATTTTCTTCAAGCTATTTGAAATGACATTTCATCAGACTACTCTATTTTAATAAAATTACACTCTTTAAGGAGAAAATGAAAGATTTAAGTGATAAATATTTTTGCCTTTAAATTTACAATAAATAATAGAAATAAGTGGAGTAGTAAAGTTTGAGGTATTTAAATTCTTCTAATAAATAATAGAAATTAATGAAGGGAAGAGTAATTGACACATTTTCTTAATAGTAAGAATACATAGAAATATAGTAAAATTACAACAATAAAAAAAAAAGATAAATAGGATCATTGGCCAAAGACATGTGTCAAAACATTTTTTAATATTTTAGACTAAAATGCATTTTTCCTCTTTCTTCAATCAAGAATTGATACGTAAAATGCATTTTTCCTCTTTCTTCATTACAATCGAGTCATTTAATAAAAATGCGGAGCATATGCATTGTTTATATATCAATCAAAACTTGATTGTGATATTTATTTTTCAAATTACATTGCTAAGAACGTGAAATAAATAAATCAATAAAAGAATTTATTGTATATATCTATTTGTTTTCTCCTTGAACTACTAACAAATAGATAATCGATATGAATGTCACTTAATATCATATATCTTTTTATCTTCACCATTTTTGGTTTGCAAGTTTTTTAATTAAAAAAATGGTAATATCTCATTCTATTCTCGTGCACTTTTCATTCTATCCTCGTGCACTTTAATTATATTTTTAGATACTTAATGATTATCTCTCACTAGCACATAACGCAGCCCATGTGACTTACATTGCATATATTTTATTCAAAGACGAAGATTTGAGCAAAAAACACACTTTTTAAGGTGTGAAAAGGAATACACTATCGTAAAATATCTTTTTCAATATTTTCTTTTCATTTTTCTTTTGATTCCTTGAACAAGTTGAGAGAGTTGGGGGGTTGCTCGATAATTATGAATTTTCATGTAACCGTGTAATAGATTATTTATACCATGAATTTTACTATTAAAGACTTTGTATTTTCTCTTTCAATGATACTATCGAGTTATTTAACAAAAGAGGTGCATCATATGTCATTGTTTGTTATCAACCAATGACAAATTTCTATTTAAACACTGTATATTTTGTGTCATATGTGTGATATATAGTTGGCTAGGATGACAAATATTACCAATCATATTGAAGATTTTGAATATTACATCGATATGTTACTTGTACGTGAAATTTTAATATTTCCCCCAAAACGTTGTTTCATTTTGCCACCCTTCCGGCCACCACCAATGAAACAAACTATATTTTGGTGGTGAAGGGGTGGCACAACCTCACTACTACCAAATGGGTCGAATGTGATTCTGAACGAAGATGGATTTCATTCAACAGGTAGAATTTTCACCAAAAAAGTTAAACATCTACTATATAATAATTTAATCTTTGTATATGTAGCATAATTTTCGGATAAACAGGGTTTGGATAAAACTCTTTTGTCCCTCTAGCTCCGCCCCTGATTCCAACTATCAAAAAAGGAGAAATAACATTCTTTTTCTCCTTTACTGTTCTTTTGTTTACAAGTGAAGAGATTCTCCACATTTAAGCAGATATCTCAAATAAACCTTCATTAACAAATCAACCATTCAAGTACCTCTAATAAGGTTATGATGCAAATTTTAGCAAAATGTTTCAATTTCTACTAGCTGGACACAACAGATTTACTTCTGTTGAGAGGTTTTGCATCTTGATGGGTTCAAAAAAAGTTGTTCATCTATCCCATGGAAAGAACGAAAAAAGACCAGAATAAGCAACTGAAAGAACTAGTTCAAGATGAACCATTCATATAGAAAGACTAGAGACCAGAGTCAGATACAGTACCAGTGCATTTAACATGGGGAAGATTTTAACACAAGAACAAGCTACAAATAAAGAGAATTTATCAACAGGCAACAAAGAATCAACTTTGCAAGATTGAGGATGCAAGAGATCAAGAATAGAACAAAATGTAGTCGATACCAGACAACTTTTGTAAAAGAATTACCGTACCCAACAAAGCAAGTGAAGATGGGTCGACGAAGAGAGTGATATTTGGGCTCCAGTTGTTCTGATTTGAGGTAGAAAGAATAGGAGTTTTCTAGGAATATAAGCTAATTATGTATTGATACTAAATGGCCTCGCGGACTGCAGGGTCTGTACCTTGTCAATGAAGCATGACGCAAGCCTTGAGGCACTTTCAATTGCCTCACCCAGGGGCAGGCTCTTTGAAGGTGCACTATATGTGTCTGAATGAACTCAATGAACAAATTTAGCCACCCTCTGTCTCCGAATCAAGAAAGGCTTCCAGCAGGTCACCAATTAACTTCAGCTCCTTCACAGATATAGAGGGAGGGGTTGAGAGATGAAATAGACGTAGAACAGGATCAACAAGAATTTGAACCTAGAAGGCAAGTGGAACTGTTGGTTTCTGTTCAACTCATGCTTAGTCTACAGTGTTTGAGGTCCCCAACCAGGCTGGAAATATAATGCAGGTATGATGAAAAAAGAAATTGAACCTAGAAAGCAAATAGAATGCTGATTTCCACTCCAACTCATGCTAAAAGCTATAGTTCTAGAGGTTCTCAGCCAAACTTAAAACAGCGAACATGTTGGCGCTATAAGAATAGAGCTACTAAAAGAACAGGCAACAGAAAACAGAATCACACGCACATGTACTGAGTTCTAAGCAAGAGAAGCAAAATTAGAATTCCGGAGTGTCTTCATCTTTCACTCTTGCAGTCCCATTAAACACAAGATAGTCTAGATATACTATTTCTTCAACACAATTTGTGAAATGTAAAACAAAGAATCACGAACTACCATAACATTGAGATATATACCCGAGATTTCTACTGATAAACAAAATAAGAGTTTTTATTTTTACACTGAAACTAATATCCTCCTATTTGTGTTTATGGGTTTATCAGTTGAAACAACTATCCACCTATAAATAACCCACTATCGACAATAGGCAAGAAAAAAACACAAGCAGACCAAGCTCATAGAACCAATGTGACAATCAGAGTTACCTAGAACTGGATACAAACCTACAATTCCATCTTACTCCAAATCAACCAGCTCTAAATTGATAGTCAACCAAGGTTTGACGGCTAAACAATCATTCATATCCATGTTATGCACCAGAAAAACAACAGAAGCAGTTTTCACTTTTCACTGCCCATGCAACTATTACTTCCAATCCAAACTACTTACTACCTTCTCACAGCTGATCTTGTTAAATTATGTTAACAATGTCATCTGCTTAAACTATTAGAAAGAAGACACTTTTACTTGCGTATTTAATTTGGACTGCAATACAGCTCCTCACACGCATGCATATTTTTTTCTTGGACTAAGCACATGGAAACATTTGACGCCGAATGTTTAATTGTTTGAACTACCTCACCTAATTATGGATGGGTCGTATCAGTTATTTATTTTAGGTCTGCAACCTATATTTATCACAAAACAATCATTATACAAAATATGAGAAACATAACCATTTTATTTCCCAATAGAGAATTCAACTCTCTGCATGTGAAAGCTTCAACCAGCAATTTCATCAGTTTAATGATACTAATTACACTAGCCAACTCAAATTTTGACTAAACTCAACCACATACCAATTCAAAAATTCAACCATTAGTATAGTCTCCTCTTGGTCTAGTTTTCACCATCTCAAACATTAATGGCAATGAAGCTATCATTTCCAATCTAAACTAAGTTTCACCGTTTATCTCTAGCCCATAAGAATCACTTAGCAAAAACTACAAAAATTACCACTTTACTTCTAACAAATGAATCCAACTGCATCAAAGAAGATAAAATCCGCAATTTTCATATATTCAACTCTCTGCATTTTGAGAACTTCATCAAACCAATTTCATCAATTGAACAATACTAGTTACAATAATCAACTCAAGTTTTTCCTACAATTCAACCACATCCCGATGAGGAAAAAAATTTACCTACATCAATCATGAAAATTCAAACGATAGAATAATTTCCTCTCGGACTCTCCGATAGCAAAGCACCATACGGCGAATCCTCCTGATCTTCCGGAGCCCTAAGTGAACCGTGAACACACATAATCACAATTCCAAAGCCAATTGAGACGAAGATGTTCATCCAAATTTTAGCAACCAGCAAGGCAACAAGAGTCACCAAAGTCAAAAACCCTAACACGAACTTATCATCGATATCGAAACCGAACAGCTCCAAAGGTTCATTACGAGAGAAGTAGAGGTAAATCCAACCGACAAAGATGATTAGGAACAACACAAGTAAAATTGGCCGGACAATTAAGGAGATTAATAGGATAGAGAGGATGATTAGCGCGTAATTACCCGCGAAGTAGCGGAGGTTTTTATTGATCCGATAAGTTGCGTCGGATACTGAGATTGGGAGGCTGAGGGCGGCTATATCTATGAATAACGGCCACGGTCGGACGGTGACGGCGGCGACTGTTCCGGCGTCCGGTGGAGGAGAAGACATCGGAAAGTTTACTTTTTTTGGGTCGGAAATGGAGATGATTCGGTAAATGAGGAATAAGGAGAAGTGAAGTAAATGGGTTTATATGTAAACTTGGATTTATGGTTTTTCTATTGTCTTCAATTGTAACCCAAATATATTGCTAAATATTGATTTAGCATCTAAACTTTCGAGAATAGGTCCAAAATAGTCCACTATCTTTACCATTAACTTAAAATCGAAGTTTGAAAATATAATTACTTGAAATCCAACTTTAAAAGCTTTAAAAACTTCTACTAGCCAAAAGGGTTATAAACTTTATCTTATTTGAGGTAAAAAGTAAATGATAATCTAGCGAGTTTCACATTAAAATCAAAGAAAGGAGAAAAAGGAAATTCTTTGTTAATGTTTATTCAAGGAAACTTTTATGACCGTCCAAATCGACCTTGAAAGTTGATAGTTTATACATTTGGTTGAATTAGAGTGTTGAGAAGTCAAATGGCCCTTGATATGATAGCATATGAATAGTGCTAAAAATTGGATAATATATGCAGTCAAAAAAGCTTTTCATTTCTCAGGAGACATCTTTATCTGAGGAGGAGGCTTCGTCATCCGGTTCCTCATAAATGATGTTAGAATCAGCTAGCTCATCCTCAGAATCCGAAAAGAACAGAGAGACAGAACGGAATCGCTTTGTTTCAATGACATATCTAATCAGACTTGAATAGGATTTGAATAGTTGTCAGTCTGTCACGATCATTCACATAAATTTCAGTGAACTATTGAAGCTATCAGGATCACTCGTTATTGCCCAGAAGAAGAGAATAGGTAGGGATGACAGGATTTGAACCCGTGACATTTTTTACCCAAAACAAAGGCGCTACCAAACTGTGCTACATCCCTTTCCATTGGACTACAACAGTGTCAAGCCCTGACTAAACTGTGCACTGCAGGGTCGAGAAGTCTCCCAACTGCACCACAATCCATATTGGTTATGCAGTCGAATTATTATATGAATAGTGCAGAATTTTTGGCATGTTTTCTTTTATATTTTATATATAAGAGAAAGAAAGATGAGTAAATAAATGAACCAATTTGATAAAGCTGAAAGAAGCAAAACTTGTGAACAGTATGCAACTTTTTTGAATCAATCATTTACAAGTCTTGATATATGATGCCTCACCAATCACCATGCCCTATAATTTGGTCAATACAGAAGGGGATGCACTAAACTACTAAAGAATATAATAACCAAGAGCACTGTACAATGCGCGAAAAGCCGAGAGCAACGAGCTTAATCGAAAAAAGAAAAACATATACAAGATATGCTTATCTAAAAGCTACAATAATTAAACAAGCTTTGCTTATCTGATGGTTTCAAGATTCTCCAAACATCTTGTCCTGGATGATCTGCCCAAGTTTCGAGTACAGAAGTTGCTGTTCCTCAAAGGTCAGGTTCATTATTATCTAACATCATATGGAGTAAGGATATCAGCTATAACGGTATACCTCAACGAGGAATTTATTGGACTAAAATGTAAGTTGAGGCGCGTACCTGATCTAAGATCATCTCAACTGACAAGTTCTGAGGCGCCACAAAAGACTGATGATAGATATATGCGAAAACAGCCATCACCATCTGCATGAACATACATATAAGAAGATATCACAAACTGATAGTTCAGATAACAAGTAGAAAGCACTACTAACAGGTCGGAATAGAAGGAGAAATTGATCAGTCGGAGGAAAAACTAATCGTATAATAAGGTACGATCAAAACATCAGTATACTTATGGCTTTGATTCTCCTCCTTTTGGACCCCTTTAACACCACCACCACCACCCCCACACACACCACAACAATATGTTCTTGAATTAACTTAGATGCAATTTCATGAAGCCATGAAGTGAAAGAAACTTGGAAAACAATGAGATTTCATATCTTCCACAGGGGCTGCAGTCCATAAATAAGTGTATATAGAGAGACGTATTTCATTTAGCTCACCTGACAATCCATTCTATCTGTCATGCCACCATGTCCAGGTATACTATCACCAAAATCCTACAGCACAGAGGGGAAAAAAGAACTTTAGATATAACAACATAGTATTAACGATCAAACTAAGGAACCTATAACACAAGACGGAATAAATATTGAACCTTGATCTTGAAGGCCCTCTTAAAGCCACTAGCAAAAAAGCCTCCAAAAGGTGCTATGATTGATGCAAACAAGCCAAGCCACACAGCATGCCATTGCACGGGCAAAACAGAGATCTCTCTCCAAGGGAACTGCAGAAGTAGAATTAGTGAAGGACTGAAGTTTATAAAGCCAATGCCGGCTCAAATTATAAGGATTTGAAAAGACTTCAGAAAGCTGAATAACAAGGTTATACCGAAGTCACTAGAATAGTAAAATATGCAAGTAGTGACTAAGCAAAAGAGAAAAACTTCAAAAAGTTCAGGTTTGACGGAAATTCACTTACCCATGAAGGAAACCACTCTGGTACAGTAAAATAATCTGGTTTAAACAGTGGACCAGGATCACAATCAAGCCACCCAGTTGATAAATCCTGTATTAACCAATATGGCATTTATGCTTTTCAAAACCGAGGAGAAAATCCGCAAGCCAATTGGGAGAGACATTACCCTAAAATATTACCTTTCTAGGACATGTTAGCCATCCAAAACGACCAAATATATTGGCAAGCTGCACATTAGCACATAACAGAAAGTAATTAGCAGAATATAAAGAAAAAAAACACCCCTCTCAAATCACTGTTGGAGACAAACCTTCATTAGGCGTGGGAAATACAAGTGAAGGGGAGAGAGTACAGGGATAATGATGACAAGACATACAAACCAAATGCTATGTTAAGAGAGACTACCTAAATACTAACATGTAACAGTTAACACTATCTCAAAAATTCCAACTCATCCACTAATTCCAAAAATACACAGCCACTCACCAGAAATGCGGAGATAATGGTTGTTACTGATGCCCCAATAAATCCCTCCCAAGTTTTCTTTGGAGACAACTTGATCAAAGGAGTTTTTCCAAAAAAGAATCCAAATATATAAGCAGCTATATCATTGATGACAATGAGCGATGCTGGAAGAAGGAACCTGCATTAAAGTAAATCCTTTATTTTAAATTCTATATCAATGTCAAATTTTGTTGAATTATTTCAGTTCAACAGCGCAAAAAGATGGAAATAAGAAGTGGAAGAAGTTCCATATCCCTGTCAAATTTTGTGGCAAGCTTCAGCGAAGGAAAAAAACAGGAGAAATAATAGAACACAAACTTGTGAAAGTGGCCAAAAAAGATATGGTATTGTGTGTCAGTTCCCATAAACATAAAAGAAACCCTGTATCATTCGACTAGTTATATGTATGCTATAGAAAGAAAATAAAACCTGAAGTTGGTCACACCATGATTACTTGCCAAAAAAGAGAACACAACAATTAAAAGAAGCTGAGGGCAGAGAGGCTCCAAAGAGTAGTTTCAGCAGCAAAATAACATGAAGTGTCGACAAGTGAACGACAAAAGATGTAGAAAATCTATTCAGAATGGAAGAAATAGATTTACGCTGTCTTACCAGAAAATTCCCTCGAAAATATTGGCTACTGTGAAAGAGGACTGAGTAAACACCACAATCAGAATCATATGGGTCCAAGCGTACTGGCCAAATTGATACTTGTACCTCCTCTTCTTCAGAGTCAGAATGAACCACATAAAACCTGATTTCAAATGAGTGATAACAGTAAAGAGAAACAGGTAGTAATTCAGCAGTCAGTATCACAAAATCATGCATCTAGTGAAAAAATAAGGCAGAAAAAATTTAGAAGGACAACACTACACTGAACAATATGTAATTTGATATGTCTTGGGTGTTGTAAAATGGAAAAGTGATTATCGGTTTACAACATTAAATCAAAGAGCACGCTAAAAGTACAAACCTGCAATATACAAGAAATAACACGTGACCATGTGATACTTGATTAATTTGCTAACAAGCTTGTATAAAAATTTGTCAGAAGTAACTGTGTTGACAAGCCTCTGGCTTAGGATGCGTCCATATACATACAGCAGTGCTGTAAAGAAGAAGTGCCTGGAGACAAGAGCAGAATAAGAAAAAACAGAAGCAAGAACCTGTAAACAATATGCTATTGTATCAATCTAGTAAAATAAGTTCTCAAGCTTCTCAGACTACATTGTACATATATAATTATATATATCACTCATGAAGGCACTCAACAAAGGAAACCACTTTAGAATAGCTGGATTTTGTTGGAAGGATGGCTGTCGGTCAGTCAGGCGTACCTTCTCCATGAACTTTTGTACATCCAATTCAAGAAAACTGCACTCAGGCGAATTTGGGATGATAACCACACTTCTCATTTTCCTTAAATTTCAAGTATACGAATGGATCTACCAAACTTATTGAAGCTTTAGAGTAAGTAGCACTTGTATAGATGGTCTTATTTCTTCCATTTACTGCATAACACTCTGGTGCCCTCAAGCTGACAAACTCACAGAAGCATATGCTGTCTTAGCTATAATCTGTTGACAATTTTTTCTTCCCTTTCCATCCACCAACAGACCTTGTCTATACTTTATTCTAAAAATTTAACAGACTTTGCCTATATACCTCTCAATCAACTCCTATTCCCTTCCAGGTAGAAATAAGCTCCTTTCTCCCTTCTGAAATTGTGTTTTTGTTTCACTTCAATCACTCTTGACATTATTATCTACTAGTTTAAATCATAGGATGATTAAGCTGAAACAGAACCTTTCACGGCCTTCGCGGAGCTTCACATCAACTTCTCAAAGAGCTCTCCTTTCGGTAAATCAGATTGCAAACATTCACTAAGTAGCTAGCATCCTACAGTACAACATTTGTTCTCTTCCCAAGAGATATCTGGGATTACCTTCGGGGGAAAAAGACAAATCCATCAATATCTGGAATGGGATAGTCAAAAAGATGGAGAAAAAAACTGAAAATTGGAAATGGTAGTACCTATCTTTAGGAGAAAGAGTCACTCTTAAATCATTTTTCTTGATGCTCTTCACACCTATACCATGTTCCTCTTTCCTTCACTTGTGTCAATCTTAAAGCATTTTAACAAGTAGAGAAGAGATCTCCTATGGAACCAAAACAAATAGGGCATCTCTTTATGTCTTGGTAAGTGGGACAATGCTATCAAAAAAGAGGAAGAACAGGAGTCTTGGGATTAAGAACTTGAAGCACCATAATGAAAGTTTTATTTTGAAATGGCATTGGAACAAAGAGAACATGTGGAGAAGATTATCCATTGAAAAGTTCAGTTTGTGTAATCCTCAGCACAAAAGAGTCAATAGCACAGCATGGCACGGGCGTTTGGAAGCATATTCGTTCTTATAGAGGCAAATAACTGAAAATTATGGTTTTCTACTAGGCAATGACTGGAAAATTAGATTTTGGAAGGATACTTGGTTGGGTTACTCATCTGTCAAAGACCAGTTTCATGATATCTTTAGTATTTCTTCTCTTTACAACGCCGTGATAGCTGATTTTTCCACTGCACTAGACTGAGCTCTTGCCTTTTCCTCAGAAGGAATTTAAATGATTATTAAGTATAGAAGACAGTAATTTGTTAACATTGCTCAGCAACTTCGCTCAAGATCAACAGAAATCAGATTACTTCATTTCGAGAGAAATCTAGACACATACTCTTGATCTCAATAGCTAGGGAGGCATGCTTGTGCGCACCTCGACCAGATTACTACGTCTTTTTTTTATAATTGTGGTGTCCAGGCCAGCTTGCGCGCACCTCGACTAATTTCATTGGATACCTTCCACCTCCAACCAACAACAAGTACTAGGTAACTATATCCACCAACGCTAGGACAGTAGAAATCATCTAGTGTTTTATCTCTGCTGGAATTGAACTTGAGAGCTCATGTTATTCAATCCACTTCATTGACCACTAGGTCACACTCTTGGGTGCTGCTGCTACCCATTATGAAAAGTGTCTTAAAAAGAAGTAAAATATGGAACAAATATATAGCCTTCAGAAGAAGTCCGATGTCAAAAAAAATTTAGCAGGATGATAAATACAAGAATGATTTTTTGATAAGGTAAATACAAGTATGATTTTGCTCACCAGTTTAATAGCCTGAAACCAGGAAGTTGCTTGTCTTCATGCGCTTTCCTAAGTAGATTGAACAACTCCTTTGCCATAAAGATTTGTATAACTACTACCATGGCCCAAATATAAAGATGTCCCATGTAAATGATGAAAGCAAAGCCACCTATCATCCAGAGAGTTGAATATAGACGGATCAACATTGACTTATACTTGTTCCTATCGTCAACAAGCATATGGGCTCCATTTGCTTTGACAACCTCCCCAGGAACCTGAAATTTCAGGAAGAGGTAGAAAAAGAACTTCAGAAAAAATTCGAACCAAAACCTAGTATTTTCATTCCAATTATAAGACACTGATACTGTCTTGAAACATTCCAACATGTTTGACACCAGAAAAATTTATTTTATAGTTTATACCACTTTCACAATTTTAAAGAATAGAAATATTTAACTAATCAAATTTTAAAGATTAATGAGATGTTTTTGGACCACGACTTCATTATTATTTTTTCACTACTAGTCTACTACTAATACAATACAAAAAATCAAGTTCATATCATAAACATATTATTCATCAATACCATAATATAAAATGGAACAGAGGAAGTAATACACTACTTTTGTCAAAAGGAACATTAATCTCTATGCCGTTACATTCCCTCGTACACTTCCATTTTCAAATTCAAGTGATTAAAACACACTAGGAGCGACAGGAATAACAAGCAGAAAATGGAGTCAACCACTAAAAAAAACACTGAATGAAAATGGAAAAAGTCACCTCATTTGATCCTCTGCGACGACGCAATCGTGGCGTTCCTGGAGCACCAGAATTACTATCCTTTTGCATAGCTTCAGTATCAAATCCTTACTCCACTACTAATGCATGAATACCTAAAACCACCTAGAAGATTTTAAATTTAAAAAAATAAATAAATAGAAGCTAAAGTAGTTATAAATGGCCAAATGTGAGTCAGTCATAAACAATTATTGACCGGATAGGTACGACTAATCCATTCTAACTAGAAAAATTGAAAAAAATTCATTCCCGTTTTGAGGTGTATAAAGCCAAAGAGCAATTCAGGCATCTATCTGACTGTAGACGCAATTGGAAGATCATTATTTCTCCAGCTGTTCAAGCGGGAAATTCAAATAAATTCATGGGATATACAGAGAACAATATATAAATTAACGATACACATGAAGCTCAACAACAACACACACCCAGTATAATTCCATAAGTGGGGTCTGGGGAGAATAGAGTAGAGTGTACTAGGCGCAAGAATACAAATACACAACATAATTACAGTTACACCATTGAAATTGCAGCTCTGATAAAGAACTACACATCAAATACAGAGAAGGTGCATTGGCAACTGAAAGTTCAAACCTTTATGAACCCCACACAAGAAAATCAATAAAAAAAATCAAGAATTCATGAACCCTAATCAACATAAATAGCAAAATACTCAAACATAGCAAAAAAAATTGAATCTTGAATACCAAAAGCAACATTTTGACAGTTTCAATCCACAAATAGCAACAAAACTGAATCTTTATTATCAAAAAGCAACATTTTTTGACAGTTTCAATCAACAAATAGCAACAAAACTGAATCTTTATTATCAAAAAGCAACATATTTTGACAGTTTCAATCAACAAATAGCAACAAAATACTGTTTTGCACAGAGGGTCTTCTTCAACCATCAAAAAAACAAAATTTTCAACACAAAAAAACACAGCCAATTAAAATTTAAACGCAGAGAGTAGAAATTAAAGAAATCGAACCTGTGGCAGCAAAATATGAACTCCAAGAATGAAGGAGTTAAGGGCTTTCTGGTATTTTTTTTGCTACATTTGGATTATAACAAAAGAATTAAAACCCAACCTCTTGAATATTCCTGATTTTTATGGGGTAAAGCAATACGTCGTATCGTCTTTACTTGTCCAGTATTAACTTAGCATAAATTAAATAGAAATAAATAAAATAATAATTTTATCATATTAAACTTTTAATATAAAAAATTTAATACTTTAAAAATAACTATAATTAATAAAGATAATTTTAAAAAATAAATGGTAATCTGTTTCTTAATTTTTTAAGCTAAATCAATAAAAATATGAATCTCTAATTTTAATATAATGAACCAGTAAAAATGAACCGAATGAATATTAAATTATCAACTAAAAGATAAATATAAATCCAAAGTAGTGGCATCATTGTCTTTATTCTCATGTTTTCGATAACAACAAAAGAATAAAAGCAAGAAAACAAAAAACAAAAAACAATAAAAACCTAAGGCATAACGTATATTGCACTCTCACTCTGTGGCTTTTATTTGCCAAAAAATTATTCCTTAATAGAAACATAAACTATTTTTTTACCAATAAAATGGAATTGAAGATTTCTTTTTTAAAAGGAAAAACAAATGGTCAAGGAACAAAAGAATTTCAAGCTAAATATCAGATTTCAGTACTCTTTTTTTTGTAAATAAATAATTATGTAATGTAGATTATTTTTAATATACTAATCAAATAATGGATAATAAATAATATCAATGTATCTAATGAAGCATAACTAATCCACATACTATTAAGGAAAAATGGTAAAAAAATGACTTTAAACTATATGAACGAAACAAAATTGTTCTTTGTTTATAGTTTGGCTCAAAAATGCCTTTATCGGCAATAGTTTGGCTCAAAATTGCCTTTGCAGTTTACTTTGGTCCAGAAATGCCCCTATAGTTACAAAATGGGTCAAAAAATGTCCTTTTCCGAATATATATATATATTCTTTTTAAACACAACTTCTTCCTAATTAAAATATTATTAAAGAAAACTATTCTTGTTCTCTTTCTTCTAAAATCACTTTAACAAATAAAAATGTAGGAAATATTTTTTTTCTTCCTAATCTCATTTTATCAATTAAAATAGAATAACTCCATGTGCCCTTTCGACAGATAATATATGTCATATATATATAAGATCATAGTATATCCATCATTAATTTATATTTATATAACGATAAAAAATATTGATAATAAAATAAGAAATATTTTCATTTTTTATTTTTTTTATAGAATTGAAGTAAGATAAACATTTGCTAACTTTTTTAAAAAAATATTAGAAAAAGAATGCGTTAAAGAGAAAATAATAATATATTAATTTGGAAAATGAGCATTTTTGACCCATTAAATAACAATAAGGGCATTTTTGGATCAAAGTATTGACGGCAAGGGCATTTTTGGACCAAACTACAAACGGAGAGCATTTTCTTCCTTTCGCATAGTTTAAGGACATTTTTGAACAAAAGTATTGACGGTAAAGGCATTTTTGAGCCAAACTATAAACGGGGGGCATTTTTGTTCTTTTCACATAGTTTAAGGACATTTTTTACCCTTTTCCCTATTATTAATATACCTTATTCGATACTCCCTCCGTTTCAAAAAGAATGGTTTAGTTTGACTTAGAACGGAGTTTAAGAAAAGAAAGAAGACTTTTTAATTTTGTGGTTTTAAATTAAAGTTATGTCAAATGTATCAAAATGCCCTTTAATCTTGTGGCCTTAAACATGTGATGTGGAAAGTTGAAGTTAAAGTGTTCCCAAAAAAAGAAAGAGATCATTCTTTTTTAAACTGACTAAAAAGAAAACTAGATTATTATTTTTTAAAACGGAGGGAGTACTACTTTTATACCTCCTGCTTAGTCATTATTAGTTGAATATATGCTAAAATTGATAATAGGATAATCATGGGACAGAATGTCAAACACTTTTAGAACTAAACCATGATTTAGTATTGATTGGACACTTCACACTTGTCAGTTAGGAGCTTTTTGTTGTTGCAATTTCCAGCTATAAAGCTTAACCATTTTATAATAAAAAATTCAACCAATAATTAATAGAGGCCTGAGGCTGAGGGTAATGAGTTGGAACTGAAAATCTTGAAATTTAACTAAATATTTGAACTTTTTTTTCTTTCATTATTTTGTAATTTGTAATAAGAAATATTTGTATCTGAATTTGAAGAATCAAATGTTTTCTGGGGGGCCAATTCTTTTTCTTTCCTTTTGCTTTCTTTTCCATTTGCTTGTTATATTTATTTTATTATTCTCTTATTTTTTTGGTTCCTTTCTTTTTAGTGGGTTTGTTAAAGGACAAATACCATCATATTTTAAAAAAAATAAAAATTGAAAAGCTAAAAAGAGGAGGCTTTTTTTGTTCTTTTTTATGGCAATGGCATATACTTTTTTTCCATAGTAGAGCTAAGCATAAATTCAATGGCTAAAGTAGACCACTTAATATGACTTAATTAGCACTAAGAAAAGAGGGGAATTTCAATATTCATTTACATCGTGAGTTTCTTCGTTATTTTAGCAAAAACTATTATTTAAAAAACAGTTATATATAATTCAGACAAATACTATCTAAGGTAAGAGTGGGGTGAAGATTAGGTGAGTTGAAGGGTAGAGAAGACACAATCAATAGGGAGCGTCACTTGTACAACTTATTTTCCCTGTTTCCATAGGGAAAGTCATCTTTTCTCATTTTTAACCAACTTGTCTTGGTTTTGAGCACTGAGTAAGGAAAAGTCGTTGGTAGAGTGATTCCTCTGCATGAGCCCTACTGAACCAACTCCAATGCAGGTACCCAACACCGAATGAAAAAAGAGGAGGACAACTTTTGATAAAAACACTTGTAAAGAAAATGAAAAACTGTTCAAAGGATGAGAATTTTCACTATTCAGCTCCAACACCAATTGTAACATTCTAAATATGTATCTCAGCCATTTTCATTTCTCCAACTACATTCTTAGCAAAAGCTGTAACACAACAATTTTTACAGTTATAATATCACTGATAACTCATTCACTTCCTATAAGTAATCCAACATATACAAAGTTTCTTGTGTTTCCTATTTTTGTTTTGGTAAGAGAAACTATGCTAACAATGCATTTTCTTTTCCTTTCCTATTAAGAATTTTACAGCTCTAGTCCATCAAATCCATTCAGTGAAACTGGCCCAAGGCAATCACCATCGATGCTTGCAAGAACATCGAATTTCCTAACAAGGGTTCTACTCCATCTCATAGCATAAACCACAAATCGGACAGCCACTTCGTTCTCAATTCTTGACTGATCATTGCATATGAAGAAAGGATTTTCACCTGAAACATAGTTGTAATTTGGCATCTTCCGAACACTGAGATAAATAGAGTTCATAGGTCCACATTTCAGAAAGACTCCATGCCTGCAAACCTCGATGACAATACCAACCAAGACTTCCCCGGTTTTAGGTAAGAAGGTACGACTGTGGAAGGTTACAGGGAACATGATGTACTTTGATGAGTCTAACAACTTTCCATTGCCTACACTCTTCACTTTTGTTACTTTGAGAAAGTATCCACAATCTTCTGTTGCCCTCAGAAATGTGAGCTGGCTAAAAAGACGCCTGATGACAATACTTCCAGGGAGTTCTCCACTTTTCTTTATATCTTCCATAGGAACTACCACATATAAGCGAACTTCAAAGTCGCACAGCATTGAGTCCCTACATTCAAACAAGAAATAAGATAATTAGAACAGAGACAACGCTACAATAAATCAACCACATCCTCATGTTTTCCCTTTTTATTCTGCTATAAACATTTTTGTGCTCCGATCCCCAGGGGCGCACCAAACAGAATCATATCTAAAATGATGAGAATGGATGGAGGCATGGGGAAGAGATTATGTCTAGAACAAATTGAGTCGCAGGCTCTCCCAGATATAAGTAAAATTTATCCATATTCGTTAGCTCGAATCAATAAAAGCACCCCACATGGCTATGAAAACGGGAAAGGATTAAAGAAAGACAAAATGCAGATCAATAGCTAATAGCACAGAAGGGAAATCCAAGACCAACAGATAGAGTCGTCTAGTGCATAACTCAATGGCTTAATCATGTAATTTGATCCAACAATTACCTAAGGTAACACCCTAGTTAACTATTACTATGAGCATAACTATTATTAAAACGACTTTATTGGTGATAATACGACGAACACAACTATATATTATTCAAGGTGATGCATCAACAAAACAACTATAAATGAAACAAGCAATTTGATATGTTAATTTGGCATGTGGAGCAAGGAGCAGCCTTAAGACCATCCCCCATTGACAATGAGATTGGCACCTACCCCCGGGTAGGGAGTGGGTGGAACCTAATGAAGAAATACATTCAGAGGGTTGTTTGGTTTGTGTTGAGGAGATTTAATCTCCACATAAAATTCAGCATTAATTTTACCATGTTTGGTTGGGTTTGATAAACTTTAATCTTCACAAAAAAATCAGCACTGAAGAGGAGTCTAAGTTGTCTATGTATGGCCTATAGGTCATGGGTTCGAGTTGTAGAAGCAGCCCCTAATGCTTGCATTGGATAGGTTGTCTACGTCACACCCCTTGGAGTGCATCCCTTCCCTAGACCATACCGGAGATGCTTTGTGCATCGAGCTGCCCTTTTTACACAAAATCAGCATTAAGTTATATAATGTTTGGTTGTTATTTTTTGTTTTCCTCGTAAACAATACCTTCTTAAGTTACACATGAATCTATATATCATTTTATGCCGTGTAGAATATTGCATGATTGAGATACCATTCATCCAACCAGCATGTTCAAAAGAGTCTTCAAATGGAAGCTTTACTTGAAACCTTATTTATTTCCATGATTGATTTCATTAGTTCATTACACTTTCTGTAAAGTTCTTACTCCTTTTTGGATGTCATCTGTAACAGCGTTCTCTTTATGCTGCTTCTAACACCAATAATTCTTAGTTTACCAATAAAAAGGAAGTCTTGAAGACAGTGGGACTCTGCTCAATAGAAACTGGGAATGTAAAATACAACATGGTTAGATACAAGCAAACAGAGCAGCAGACGGCCGGGCAAACATAGCTCACGAGAGTCGAGCAGAAAATTCTGCTTAACCTCAACTGCTGAGAGATCTTTTGGAGCTTCTAAAATAAGAGTTCCTTAGTGTAACTATTACCAGATTCTATGTCTTTGGACCTCACACTTAACTAGGAAAATGCTACCACCATTTTCATGCCTCAGCTTCACCATTCACCAACATATAAAGTGGCCATCAATGGTCTTTGTGACCTATCCCTTCTCAATTCTTTATTATTTATTTTTTTGATAAGTAATTAAAGTTGTTATAAATCTGTGCTCTAAGCCAGTGAAATAGGCATGATTACAGGTTGTGTAATCCCTCAATTGTGTTTAACATTCCATCTACATCATGTACAATAACCAGATTGCACCAAAAAACTACAAACAAACAAACAAACAAAAAGACATCTCTGGCTGTGAATGTTATTCTTTTTGCCTTAAAAATTATATTGTTTCTTCCGAGTCAGATAGTCCACCAAATGACCTGAGGTATGAGTGTTCCAAGTTTTTAGAGATTTCTTATCAAGCCCCTCTCTGTTCCAGCCTAGCAAGAGCTCAATCATGGAATTAGGCATGGTTCAACTCATGCCTAGAATTACAAAAAACATGTTCCATAGCTGGCTAGTGGCCCTACAATGCAGGAAGAGGTGGAAAACTTATTCCAAGTGCTCTTCACACAGTGGACATCTTTTGTAGGTTCTTTTGTGTAAGACAAGCCTCCTTAGCAACAATCCAAGAGAAACAAGAGACCTTCAAAGGTGCCTTATTTCTCCAAATCTTATCCCAAGGCCATAAAACCCTATCAATGCTAGAGCCTAGCATGTGGTAACAATTTCTGACAGACCCTGATGGTGGCTTTTCCAACTGATGGAGTCTGTTTTGTTGTGATCCAATGTTATCTTTCTTTACCTCTGGAGTAATAGGTATAGTCTTTCCACTTCCCAGTCATTAATATTCCTTCTAAGAAAAAAATGTCATCCTTTTGTTTTCTCCCTTGGTTGAGAAAATAACTTGAAGATATCCATGAAGTGGCCTTTCAGAGAGGTGTGACCCAACCATGTGTCTTCCTAAAATCTGATTTTTCTCCCATTACTGAGAATAAAGCCCATATTTGACTTGAATTTGTTCCAATAGCCTAGGAAATGCTTCCACAGTCCAGTACCATGAGGTACTGTAGAGATTTTGGTAATCCAGGGAACCTCAAGTGTGAATTTTTCCACTAAAACCCTCCTAAAAAGTGCATCAACCTCCTTTTTGAATCTCAAGCGCCATTTCATCAACATGTTAACATTATAATACCAAGACCACCTTTCCTTTTGCCTCGGCCCTCGGGTGACTGCTTTCCAATTCATAAGACAGAAAGGATTAGATTGCTTATTTCCTTGCCAAAGGAAGTTTCATCCCAATCCGTTCAATCTTTCCAGAACCGAGGAGAGAGCCGTTAAAAAGAGACATGGTGTAAGTAGGAAGTGCACTGAGCACACTGTTGATCAAAGTGATTCTCCCCTTAATGAAAGATATCGTCTCTTCCGGTTTGCCAACTTCTTTTTCATCTTCTCAGTTACCTCATTCCATATTCACTGATTTATATTTGCTTCCCAGAGGTAAGCCCAAACTATTAGTAGGAAGCGTTCCAATGTTGCACTGCAAAATATTGGCAAGCTAACTTATATTAGGCATATCAGTAACCAGAAAGAGAGAAATTTTGGTGAAGGTGATGTGTAACCCTGAGACAACTTCAACACATGTTAAGATCATCCTCAGAAATCAAAACTTGATGTTCCTCAGCATCACACATGCTCATAGAGTCATCTGCATATGAAATATGAGTGACTTTGAGATTGCGGATGCCTCTGCGGTCCGCATGAAAATCTCAGACCCAATTTGTTTGTGCAGCACTATATATCTTCTTGCTGAGTCCCTCCATTGAAGAGAAAAGGAGAAAGGGAATCTCCTTGTTTAAGTTCTCTTTGTGAAGAAAAGAAACCCTGGGAGCTACCATTGATGAGAACTGAGAATTTTACTGAAGAGACGCAAAATTTGATCCAATTAATCCATTTGAGACTGAAGCCCATCTGCCTCAACAGGTTCAGTAAGAATCCCCAATTGACATGATCAAACGCTGTTTCGATGTCTAGCTTGCAAAGGATTCCAGACTTTCCTAACTTCATTCTTGAATCCAAACATTCATTAGCAATCAATGCCAAATTTGTGATGCTTTTGTTGCTAAAAAAAACCATTCAGAAGCACTGACAAGATTGGAAGCACTTTTTTAAGTCTATCTGCCAAATCTTTGGAGAGAATCTTATAGAAACTACCTATCAAACTGTGTCTATAATCTTTAAGCTCCTTTGCACCAATCATCTTGGGGATAAGAGCAATATATGAAGCATTTAAACTTCTCAAAAAATTCGAGATTGTGAAAGTGATTAAGAGTATTCAGCAGATCCACTTTAATTACTCCGAAACACTTTTTGTAGAAACCCATGGAGAACCCATCCGGATCCGGAGCTTTGATAATAGGAACACCCCTCCATCCTTTTCTACCTAAATATCATACTTGGTTCTCCTAGAAGATTCAAACTCATGATGTATGTCTTAACTGAAGCAGATCTACAGAACTTTTATCCATACCCTATATATAGGAAATTCACTTAATTTTATTTTTAAACCGTGGTGTCCAGGACAATTTGCACATACCTCGACTAATTCAACAGGATACGTGTCACCTCCCAACCACCAATAGATACTAGGTAACTCTGTCCACCAAGATTAGCACACATGGAAAGAAATCACCTAATGTTCTCGTCTCCGCTTTGATTCACCTATAAATAGACTTAATATCTACAAATATTTGACTATGAACCCATAAATATCAAATCCTGGATCTAGCGTCTACCACACATCCTGAGTTGTACAGCATTTCTCATTTAATCAAATCCGAGGATGCATACATCCATACAAAAATTCACATAAAAAAAAAGAGAGCATAACAGCTACATTAATCCAGGAAACTCAAGACTCAACCTTTAAACCTTTCAAAGGGAAGCAGCAAAACACAAAATTCCAAAAACACATCGTTTCAGATGGAATAACAAAACAGAAACCCATCATTCAAAAACCACAAATAATCAACAGAAATCTAAAGAAATACAATTTCATTGATAACCAAAGATTAGTATGAAATTCTTACCAGAAAAGATTGAAACTTTGCACAAGCTTTTTTGAAGAGGGATTTATGAAAACTATACAAAAAATGAATTGGGTTTTTATAGAGATGAAGATTGAGGACTATAGTAGCACTTTCTTGACATCTCTGGGTTGGAAATTATGAAGATCCAATTACTGGGTACACTGTCCCATTTCTGCCATTGTTAAACTCTGTAACCTCTTTCTAAATTTTCAAATAGGAAACTTCAATTTTTAGGATAAATTGCATCAAACACCCCTATTATATTCACTTGGTTACAGATACACCCACTTTATTTTAAAATTAAATGCTTATATCTTTTTATTTATGAAGTGTTTAAGCACTTAATTATTGATCGATTCCTTTGAATGTAAATCAAATTCAATGAATTATTAAGTGATTCATTATGTGTTACATTAACTTTTCATGTATCGATATATAATATATTTTAATTATGTATAAAGATAATACTATAATTTTTCATGGGGTTCATGGTTCGGTTTAGATCGGTTATTAGTTAAAATCAAAACCAAATCAATTTAAATCGGTTTTTAAATTTCTAAAACCAAACCAAACCAAATCAAAAAAATAACCGTCGATTTGGTAATCATCGGTTTGGTTCGGTTTTATCGGGTTTTTTCGGTTTGAAAGTAATAAGTTTGTTGAGGACATATGCATCTCGATAGACACAAACACTTAGTACATGAATAATTCACAAATAAACTATTACACGAACAAAGTGAATCATCAAATGTACCAAGTTTCAGAAACTAAAAAAACTCATTGTCAATAACATAAAGTTGGTTCAATATTCTGGGATCTCAACATCTTATCAATAGACTTTTCAATAAAATTACACCTTAAAATATTGAGAAATTACTTCTAAAAAAAAACCAATATTTCATAGTCAAAACTAATCAATTACCATCTTCTTTAGCTTGAGCTTTAAATTATTCAATGTTGCGTTAGAAAAATTTATAAAGAACATAGAAAGTGTGACCTTTAAAGTAATGAATATTGAGGGATTTAGACTTAA
>JAJOOO010020513.1:0-39397 GCA_029582685.1 Solanum piurae
GTGCCACGTAGGCCGAAAAGGGGTAGAAAATTAATTAAAAAATAAGTTCGGGGGTAATAGGACCTTAGTAAATGTTAGGTGTGTCTCAGAGATTTTGGGCATAAGCTGGGGGTACTTATGCATTTTCCCTTTTTTATATGTTACAACTTTTAAATTTTATTATATTCTTTTTTACCTTTATTTACACCCCTTGTATGAACAACATATTTCTATATTCTTGAATTTCGTACTCAATCAAATTAAAATTACCCCAAGAGAAAAAAATGCACCAATTATGAGTCATGTTCAAATCTAATGTAGAGAATGCATCAATTATGAGTCTCATGTTCAAATCCAATGTAGAGATAAAAACACTAGGTAATCCAAACCTGGATCATCAAAGTCATACGATCCCTATACTAATGATAAACTAGTCTAGTGCATGCAAGCTAATTCAAACATCACCATTATTGAAACAAAAATTAAGAAGAAGAAAAAAAGTACAAGATGACTACTTGGCGTGTGTTCAATTGATCAAAAATTTTGAAAAATATTTTCTTTAAAAGAGCAAGTTCCATAAAATAAGGAAAATAACGTCCCAACTGTTGCATTATCTCCTCCGACGTCCACAACCATCCACCCTCCGTTGGCTTCATAGCTGTCTTAAATATATAGAAATGTATTTAGGATAATATATTTTACCAGCTTTACCTAACACAAGAAAATAAGTCAAAAATCACTTATTTCCTAGAAAATATTTTCCATACATTTTCCTCCGGACCAAACACACCCACCATCACATGGGAAATTGCAGCTTTTTTCTAAAAATTTAACCAGAAAAGTATTTTAAGGCTTTGGACTGCCTTTGTGTAAGAGAGATCACTTACTTCAGTTGCCAAGGGTCAAATGTCTACTACTTTGAACCCATCCATAGGATTTAAAAGCCATTAAAGGTTTACAGACACAGCAAATTCAATGTTTCACAGTGAGGCCACAATTCAAGCTTTCCTCTCGAGTTGATTATACATGAAGAAACAAACACTTCTTAATATGTCATAGACAATGCCCACAAACTCACAGAGGGAAAGGAGCCCCCTCCGGACATGGGTCTGAGCAGCAACTAACCCATTGCATACTTTTGGGTCCAGCTCCGAGCAGTTGCTTCGTACTTGCTTTTATCAGTCTTGTACATATGAGCAATCTCGGGCACCAAAGGATCATCAGGATTAGGGTCCGTTAGCAGAGAGCAGATTGACAGCAGCACCTGCAAGCAAATAGATAACAGAATAAGCCACCATCATACATCCGCCCACCATAATCTGTTTTCTTGACTGCATTTTGATAGATCAATTTATGGTTTAATGCACTTGAAATGAACAGGGTATAATTTGATCTGTCCACATGTTAACCCTCTTTTAGCTTTCTCGAGAACAACTTAAACTGGGAACAGAGAAACTACTGTTATTCAGTTTCTTAAATTACACTCTCGACAGAAGGAAAATATTACTGCATTCCTTTACTAAAAAGATTAACAAATGTGTCTGAAACTATATCAGAAATAACCTTGGAAATCGTAAGTGCCGGGCTCCATTGTTCCTTCAGAATGTCGAGGCAAATGCTGCCATTGCTGTTGATGTTTGGGTGAAAAACCTTTGTCCTAAAAGCTACCTGCACATTGTTACATAAATGATGTGTGAATTTTTCACACGGAAAAGAATAAAGAAGAGAAAAGGATATACACGTTGCAGAACATTGTCTAGGGAGACAGCCAATACTTGCGTACTATGGAAAATGAATCTAAGAGCACGACAAGTCAACTCTAAGAAAATACATGAAGAAAGTCAATCTATTGTTGGATTCTGTATGGAATAAAACAAAATTATTCACTAGGATACCAACAAGAAAAATAGAGCGTCTCCCCTCTAGTTAAGGGTTCAACATAGTACTCATGAGGCGAAGGTTTTAGATGAAATTAATAAGATGCATGTTCTCAATCCATGCGATTCATGCACCAACACTGAAAAGTATAGAGAATTCCAAGATCTCACAATATAGCTAGTTACACAACATGAACTCAACCAAAAGGGAAATCCAAGTCATCCTTAGTCTTTTTGGATGACGATGGTGTCAAGACCAACTTGTGCAGGCTCCACAAATCAACAGAGCAGCCTGCAACTAGCACACAAACCACAATGCCAAGTAAACCTGCTTACCAAGGTTGGAGCAGATTGGCTCATAGAGAGTGGTATAGCAAGGATTTAATCCTCGGAACTCCCAGTTATTACTCCTAAGCATCAATCACTCACCAATCTCTTTGAGCCAAATCCAAGTCATTCTTCTTAGATTTAAAGTGTAATCGATTCTCCCACACAGTTCATGACTTCAGTGGATTCCACACAAGCAAAGCAAAGCTAAAGACAATTGGAAAACCACTTGACTAAATAATCAAGCTAGTAACCAAACTCTTTCTTGTCACTAATACATGAAAGTAGAGCATTCTTCAGCAGCTTTTGAGTAAATTATATCAGATCTGTCTCAAAATTTCCGCAAGTCCTGGAGTGCAGTCAAATAAGGACACAAGAAAACTCACAGGCAGCTATACCATCACTACCATGTTAGCAAAATGCAGATACACAGAAAAAAGTTGGGCTTTCTTGATACCAGTTTGATTGACCAGTCTAAGTAGATTTTACAATCAACTTAAATTTAAGGCATGACTAATAGCAATAAATTTGAGCTTTATAGAAGGCCCATTAACACAATAGTTCTCAATTGATGAAGGGGAAAAGATCAGTTCTCTCCCTAGCAAATGAGCTCTAACGTCTGTACTTGTCTTAAGATATTGTTGTGGAAAAAAAAAGAATTTGCAACCAATTGGCATATTTAATTGCAAGTCTGAAAACAATAGCATACTGAGAAAAGATCCCAGTAAGATGTAGGAGTAATGCATTGATTAGCAAGCAAACGTGTATGTAACCCCACATGATGTGGATGGGATACCTTTGGAGGCTTAAATGGATAATCGGGTGGAAAATGAATGGTCACAAGAAACACTCCGCCAGCATAAGGACTGTCAGATGGACCCATAAGGGTCGCTTGCCAGTGAAACATATCTTCCGCAACTGGGCCTGATACAAGCAACAGCACAATAATCAGAGAACAACATTCCACACAGAGATCTTTAACAGGTTTCACAAAGCTACCTCCCTAATACAAACAGCAAAAGAAAATGGCAAAAAAGAAGAATAAAAAACCACACTCACGCACCATTTTTCATTATTCTCTTCCCTCCATCAAAACCATAATACCAAAAAAACGTGTGAGAATGAAAATCAACGACACTTCATGGTGAAAAAAATGTGTGATCAAACCCAAAAAAAAAACCTGAATTCTTCACACTCCCCACATCATAACCAAGGAATCATGTAGGCTAGCAACTAAAAAGATAATCTTTAAAAACAACCAGACAATTTCTATATTTTTTACCCACCCCACCAAGAATGATCGATAAACCAAAAAGAGTTTTATCCAAGCCTGTGTTTGCAGCAAGAACAGATGCATCACATACCCTTTACAACTTCATCACTTAACAACAGTTAATTAATACATCAATTTTATCAACAGTATTCTCACACAACCTTCCTTGTCAACACACCAGCCAATTCACTGAAATAAAGGAAAGAATCACTACAGTAATCATTCATATACGAAAACTACAAAACAAAAAAGGGAACAAAGATATTTAGAGCCGGTACCAACACTGCAAGAACTCACCCCGCCCAGGAGAATCAATAGACAGAAAGAATTTCATCCACTCACTTGTTTGCAGCAAGAACAAATGCATGATAAACTTTTTCTCACCAAACCATACTTAGTCTATACATCATGTATTACTAAATGCTTTTAACTTTTGGTTTAAAAAAAGAAGAAAAGTGTTTTTCATCAACAGTATTCTCACACAACCTTACTCCTCAAAACATCAGTCAATTTCGGAAAAAAGGAAGGAATAACCATCCAAAAAATCAAAACAACTATACCCAGTGTAATTCCACAAGTGACAAGTGGAGTTTGCTAGACTATATACAAACCTTACCCCTACCCTGGGAGTTAGAGAATCTATCTCAAATATACCCTCAGTTCAAGTAACAATTTTTTCGATAACCCAAAACAAAAAACAATCACTCATATACAAATACTACATAACTTTTTTTTTAAAAAAAGAAAAGAGCAAAGAGATAGATGGTACCAGCACTGCAAGAGGTAGGAGGATCTTTCTGGAGATCCTTGAGCTCTTTCAGAATCCTCTTGGATGCCATTTCCGTACAAAAAAACCCTAATTACAACAACAACAGCAACAAAACCCTAAATCAGTTCGAGTATATAACGAAGATTTTTACATGTATAGTAACACATATACAAATATATATACATACATACAGAAAATAATCAGAATTTGAAAAACGAGAGCAGAATTGTTTCATACCTCAGAAATCCTCCTGCTCAATTTTGATTTTTTTTTTCTGGAAATGGAAGAGTTTTTTGTTTGGTGAAACGGAGAAGGGTTTTATAGGCACAAAGAAGAAGAAAACTTTAGGTACAGTGAACTCGTTTGGTAACTTTATTTTTTATATTCATTTATAACCCTATTGTTCTGTAAATGTTGCAATTTAATCCCTTTGAACTTGTAGTATTCATATTTTAACTTTTTATCTTAATCTTCGACCTTCATATTTATTTTCTAAATAAGATCATGTTCTTAGTAACTTAATAGATGTATCACCAACATGAGTTATGGTGCAGAGATGAAACTGCTTCACCCTTAACCAGAGGTCTCGAGTTTGAGCCATGAGTATGGAGAAAATTATGTTAGGAGCGTTACCCCAGAATGGGTCCGGTAGAGCGCGATTCAAATTTAATCGGAGCTCCAATGTGGACTCCGAACACCGAGTGAGAAATCACAAAAAAATAAATTAGATGTATCATACCCTAAACGTGTTGCGCCTGTGGACTAGATTTTGCCATTTTAGGCAACTCTTAGGTATAACATTCAATTTTGATTCTTTAAAGGTTTGTTTGGTACAATGAATAAGGGATAATTATTTTCAGAATTAATTTTAAGATGAATTTATTCCACGTTTGATTGGTATAAAATTACGAGATAACTAATCTCAAAATTATAGTGTTACCTTTATCTCATATTGAGGGTGGTGGAATAACAAACGTGGAATAACTAATTGCAGGATAACTAATCCCAATAACTTATTACTCAACCCCTAAAAGACAAACAAAAAATGTACCTAAATGTATTTAAAAGAAGTTTTGGGGTGGCTAATGGAATTTCTGATAAAAGATGGGGTAGATAGATCGGATACTACAAATTATATGAACTGTCAACTCTGCTCTCTTACCTGTCGTCTTCTTCTCTGAAAACCTCTCTATCTCTGCTAAAAAAAACCGAAATTGCCTTAATCGGATCACATCGTTGACCCGATTTCGACCCGGATTCAAGCTCCGAAAATGAATGACGCCGATGTCTCCAAGCAGATCCAGCAAATGGTCCGATTCATCCGCCAGGAAGCGGAAGAAAAAGCTAATGAGATTTCCGTTTCTGCTGAAGAAGTAAGACCTATATTGAATTTCAATTTAATTATTTCTGTATAGAGCATTGTTCCGATTCATCATCGGATCCAAAAATTGAAGTCAGGCAAGTGTGAATAGTGCTATAGTCACTAATTTTTGTGATAAATTATATGGTACTTTTCAGAAATTTCGAGTTATATATGTTGTTCGAGTCTAAAAAAGCACTTTTTAGAAAGTTTGACTATTTGAGTTCTGCATCTAGCATTATTTTGAGTCGAAGGCGGATCCAAAATTTGAAGTCTGAGTGTTATTTGTGATTATAAGTGTAGAAGTATAGTACTTTTCGAATTTTTTTAAAGTAGTTCGACTCTAATAAATAGTTTTAAATGTGTACTTTTCAGAATGTTTTGACTATCTATTTTCTGCATCTAGCATTGTTCTTTGTCAGAAGTGGATCCAAAATTTAAAGTCGTGAGTGTGAATAGTAAAGCAGACACTATTATTTGTGATAGTAAGTGTAAAGGTATATGCTTTTTAGAAAATTTCGAATTAAATATATTGTTCGAGTCTATAAAGTTTTAAATGAGATTGTTTGGAAAGTGGCGAGTGTGAATAATGCTGCAGTCACTAATTTTTGTGATAATAAATGTAATTATATGGTACTTTTTATAATCTCCAATTATATATGTGGTAAAAAAAATCCTTAAAATTTGGATCTATTGTCACTAATTTTTGTGATAATAATTGTAAATGTATGGTACTTTATAAAATCTCCAACTATATATGTGATTCGTCTAAAAAGTTTTAAATCTGTACTTTTCAAAAAGTTTTGACTATCTAATTTCTGTAACCAGTTCTGAGTCAGTGACGGATCCAAACTTTAATTGCCGAAATGTGATAAATAAGTGTAAAGATATTCATACTATTTGGAATTTCGAATTATATATGTAGTTCGAGTGTAAAAAGTTCTAAATGTATATATTGTCAGAAAAAGTTTCGACTTTTTTGTATTTAATTGGAGTTGAAATGTTTTAATTAATATATATATATTATATATATATATATATAGTTTCAGCTAAAAGTAGGTGTGCTTCTCAATTCACAGAGAGATAGTTGGATCTTCCTATTTTTGGAGTCCCTTTTAAGGTAATTAGAGAAATAATGGTCTTTGGATGTGGTTATTTCTTAGGAATTCAACATTGAGAAGTTGCAGCTAGTGGAAGTGGAGAAGAAGAAGATCAGACAAGAGTACGAACGCAAAGAGAAACAAGTGGATGTTCGCAAGAAGATGTAATTTTTTTCTCAATTGTTTTGGTTGGTTGTTGTGTTATTTTTTTGTGCTTTACGTCAAATTGGATTGAAAAAAATGTTCTTCGATTTTATGTTTGGGAATTCATATTGCTGGTCAAATGTTACTATTTGATTTCTGTTAGCCATGAAAATGCCGTTGTGCTCTAACTGTGAGGAGAAGATATTCAGTAATACTGTGACTGTAACCGCAATTTGACTCGTTGTTTCGTAACTATATAAGCTATCACTTGATTTTGGATGAATATGATTACTTTTATTTGGTGTCTTAGCTTAAGATTTTAGTGTGCAGCTTGAGAATACCTCTTTCTCTTTTAGTATATCCGGGTTTCTTCTTGTGTTGTTCATGCTTGGTCTGGAACATCATGGATGTACTTTTTCAGTCGGTTTTGCTGGGTATTTCTGAAGTACAAGTATTGTGTATAATTTGGAGCTTTTATAGTGTTGTACTCTGCTACCATTAAATATTAATACGTTTTTTAGTACTTCTTGTTAGTTAGTATATAGTAGTTCTTTTTGGAACAAGCCATATGGTTAAATTTGGTCTGAAGTTGATTTTCTAGCGACGTTCTTTTCTGTAGACTGTAGCAAGCCAGATCATGTTGAACTAGGTCTGAAGTTTAAATTTTTAATTGCTATTGTTTTGCGAAAATTACATTCTATGTGATTCAGCTTAATTATCTAATTTGAACTGCAATTGGCCGACATGATCTTTAAAGTTTCTTCTTAATGTACTTCTTGTAGTGAGTACTCCATGCAACTCAATGCCTCTCGAATTAAAGTTCTTCAAGCTCAGGATGACTTGGTTAACACCATGAAGGAGGCAGCAGCAAAGGAGCTCTTAAATGTTAGCCATCATGAGCACGGCATCATAGATTCTATTCTTCATCACCACCACGGCGGTTATAAGAAGCTTCTGCATGATCTTATTGTTCAGGTATGATGGACGTTAATCTACACGATGTTCTCTTCTTCTTTTTTCTGGACTTCACGAATTAAACTATGAGATCTTAGAAACCGAGTAGGAATTTTATAGAAGATATAATATGTGTAAGTTGACCAATATTAGTCATCTATTGATGTGGTTATATGCATCATGTTATCTGAACTCTTAGGCACCAGATTATGAATCCTTATTTGGTTTTTATGGCATTTACTCTATTTTACAATGGAATGAGCATATGAAAATTGTGAATATCTCTTGCTTCAAGTTCGGACTGGGTCTTAAGTCTAAGACTCTATTAGAAGCATGTTATAGTTTTAGATACCAAAATATAATTGGATAGTATTAAAAGGAACTTTTACTGGTACCTTACCCTCATGGTAATATGAAGCGTGCAATTTCTTCTTTGCAAGTATTTAAATGTCTAGAGTGCTATGGCCAAACCCAATTCTATGATTAACAAAATTATTGTCTTTTATGTTGTTTGTGACCGTAATTGGCTGGACTGTTCATGGTGTCTGGATGGCTTACTGAATTTATTATTGCTTAGTCTTTAGGCATGATTTGAAACCAACTCTTTCTGTTACAGAGTTTGCTTAGGCTTAAAGAGCCTTGTGTCCTTCTGCGTTGTCGGAAACATGATGTACACCTGGTTGAACATGTAGTGGATGCAGTAAAGGAAGAATACGCAGAGAAGGCAAACGTCCATCAACCTGAGATCATAGTTGATGAAATCTACCTTCCTCCTGCTCCATCACATCATAATATCCATGGTCCATCATGGTAAGCTGCTCTATTACAACCTTACTTTCATGAGTATCTGTTGGTTGGATTCCTTTCTTTCTCTTGTTTTGCATGTTATTGCTTTTGGGAGAAATTAGCGTTCTGAAAAATCACGTAACTCCTCTTACCTACCTCTCTCTCTTTATCCCCACAGCTCCGGAGGAGTGGTGTTGGCTTCTCGAGATGGGAAAATTGTGTGTGAAAATACTCTTGATGCCAGATTGGAAGTTGTGTTCCGTAAAAAACTACCAGAGGTACTTCCTTCTGCCCTTTACTTCATACTTCTCAGATTTCTGTGGTCTGGTCTTGCCAATTATTTTTATTTTTGTTCCTCCAGTGTACGTGATCTACTGCTCGAGTTTTAGCTGTCTATCCATCTCTTATTATTTAAAATATTATTCAGATGAGTTACGAAGTGTCTTGAACTGTTCATTGTTTAACTTGATATGCATTTTCGAGGATTACTGTTTCTTATTTGTGATTGATCTTTATGGAATAGCTTTTTGCAGCTCAATTCATTGACATGTTGTACCTCTTAGCTATGTGGTTTTAATATTTGTACTGTCATCTCCTTATCATTTTCGTCCACTAAATTTAGTTAATCTGGGTCGAGGGCAGGTCAGTTGTTAAATAATATTTGTCAATATCTGTAAGGTAATATTGGTGCTTGACCCGTTTAAGGTCACAAGGTAATTGAGATTTGAGACTAATTAGCTTGTCATCATTTGATCAGTTACTTATATATTATTATGCTTAATTAGTTAATTTTTTTGTTGCTGTCCTGAATATTGCAGATCCGCAAGTGCCTATTCGGTCAGGTTGCTGCTTGAGTAGTTGGAACCTTTTCCTGTATTTATCCCTCTTCGTTCATCGCTGTGTGGATTCTGAATTGGCGAATGACTGAATTCAAATCATCATCCATCGCTTTGCTTGTGTACTATTATTTTATTTTCTCCAAAAAGACTTGTTTTGCTATTCTGGAACTGTCTTGTTTTCTTGTGATTATTTCATTTTGGGGCATTGCAACAAAACTTGTGTTAAGTGATAATTCTGTACTCTAGCACTGGGCTTGGGCAATTTTTTGCAGTATAATGTATGCCAATAAGCTTGATTTATCGGTTGAGACAAAGTTGTTGTGAGTAATATCCCTCTGTGTGAGCAAGAAATTTCAGGTTCCAAACTTCCTGCATACTTTCTTGGTCTATCTCGTCGTACAAGGTTTGTCTAGTGCGGTTTACTTTTCCTCTGAGATTTGCAGGCTATTCCATTGGAGCAAAGGTTTGGCTGGTTTACTTTTCCTCTGAGATTTGCAGGCTATTACATTGGAACAAGGCTTGCCCAATGTGCAGCTGAACACATTTCTTATGTTCAAAGAATCATTTAATACATAAAATGTATAATCTTTTTTAAAATACGACGTTTGTTTTAATTGCTACTTAAATTTTATCACATCATAATGGAACGACAGCAACTGTCTATAGGTGAAGGGACGAAATCCCCGACAAAGGCTTATGATACGTTAAGAAAAAAAGTAGATTGAGGTTATGAAGTCACTTAGCCCTATGCTATAGTAAGAAAAAAAGTATTGAGGTTATAAAGTTACTTAGTTGAATATTATACAAATGGAAAGACGTTGGTATAGAGTCATGTCATTTGTGGATAAAAATTAGGCTATAAGGAATAGAGTCTTAAACTATGGATCGAGATTACATTAAGGAACAAGGAAGCTTGACTGAGAAAAGTCTAGAAGATCGATACAATAAAGAAAGTCTCCATATGAGAGGCCAATCCTATTCACTTCAAAGTTTCATTGTAACGACGCATTTGATATGATCGTGTCATTACCTTATTTTTTTTCTATCATATTAACTTCATTGCTTATTATTTAATTATTTTATTTTATTTTATTTTTTATCCTACCTTTTCTTTTTTTTATAATAACTCTACCATGTATTCTATTTTCTTTATAATATTGCAGTTTATTATTCATATTAGACAAATTAATTCGGATTAGCCTTGCAAAACCATTAAAGGGAAAATTCAAACAAGTTTCACAATTAGCATTTCATGTTAATTATGTCTTCTCCAACCCTCTCAGGATGAAACAAAATGTATAATGGAATCAATGGCTACAATCTACATTTTTAAAGAAGAAATAATTGTGACAATCTTGAAATAAAGAAATTTAGGATAATTGATACACTTTATCTTGTTTGGACGCACATGGGACCCTCCAAAAATAATGCATTTTTAAGATTTCAATGTGATTGCACTTGACATTTTTGGAACTTCCGAATAAAAAATAAGTTTGATTCTTCAGGTATCCTCCCATCACTATTTTGACTCATTTAGCTATCTACCTAACTTCTACACTAAATTATTAGTTGGAATAAGCCCCAAACTCTATAAATTTATGCATTACCTATTTTAAACTAGGCATAATAAATAGATATACATTTAATTTGGTCGCAACTGATAATTAAACACTCTAATTTTGAGAATATATATTTAGACACCTAAATTCATTTTCACTATGTCTCGTGGACATTTGATACTGACGTGACACATATATTTTAAAGGTGTCTAGATGAAATAAACCTTCATTTGAATTGATGATATAAATCAGATCATTTTCCAAAAGATGTTTGTCATGTATTTATTGGTTTGATATAAATAACGGGTGCGAGTATTTTTTTTTCCCCATATATATTATTCTGTATGTGTAGATACATGGAGTATGAGTTGGTTAATGTTTTTAAAATTTTAAAAAATACAAAAGAGTTATGCAACCATGAAGAAAGAAAATGTGCATTGGTATGCTACATTCATTGCTAATATTTTCCTTCGATAATTGAAGATAGTCAACTTCATGGAAATAATGCTAATAAAAACTCTTTTTTCCCCTCTCTTTTCAAATCAATTGACTACAAAGTAAGAAATCAATTTTAAAGATCTTTATGATCCAATAAAATTGGAATGGGTATTTCTAAAATAACATATTCAATGTAATTTTAAAGGTGGTGTTTGAAAATGTTAGAGGTACATAAATTATTTTTAAGAGGCATTTAGTTCAAATAACGCGTTCAAAATAGTTTGTTAAAAAAATGACTTAACAACTTTTAAAAAACATTGTATAGTATTCAAAGTGGAATAATAACAACAACAAAATAATGTGATAACTAAAACATAAAAATAACAGATATATAGTAATAAAAATCAAAAGATAAGAATTAGTACGAGTGAAAACATATTAAGAGCCATTAAAAAGCCTTACTTATTTTGAAAAAATCTTATATTAAAAGCCATAGTTCTTCCAAAAACAACATGAACAATTAATATCTAAAGGTCTATTTTTTTTTTTATTTCTTAATTGTTCTATTCCTTTTTTCCTTTTTTGGGTGGCTTTGCTTGTGTTCTTTCCACATGTTTGATTTGTCTATTTTTGACTGATTAGTAATTAGTGGAAATTTAATTAATTTCCTGTTTCCCCTTAGTTGTGTATTTTTTATTTGTTATAAGTGTTAATCAACAAATTTCTCTATTTTCACTTATCTTAGTTAAAAGCAAATTTCCTCATTAGTAAATCCATTGATATTAAGTACATATTGCTAGTAATCCATATTGTTCAACCTTTTTAATTACTAAAATTTGTTAGAAAGAAAATGATTATTTTATGTGAAAGTAAATATTTCCAGATCCATCAAGTTAGGGATGTCTTGGGTAGGTGTGATTAGAAATATATTTGGAATTTCGAATTTATAAGTTATAATTTCAAAAAATAATAATAGTTTATTAGGTTATGAATAAATTATATATAAATTAATTGATTTTAAAAAAAAACTTAAATATAGGGTTCTGATCAAAGCTATATGGGATACATCTTGTTGAACTCGTAACTAGAATTTTAACTTTGTCCTTGTGATTCCACTATATTTAATTTGAGCTCTCAAATTTGAATATGAAAAAATTCCTAACAAGAAGTGTTTCCACTTTTAATGAATTCTACCGTGTATCTGGTATAGTAGAAATTATCATATATATAGTAGACTGGTCTCCCTCTCACTCCTATGTATCTGGTGCAGGGGCGGATCTAAGGGTACGGATGGGGGTGCCACGACACCCAGTGATTTCGGAAAAATCTTTGTATATATATGTATATATGTATCAGAAGTTAGTATATATATTAACTTTGCCACCCACTGAACAAAGTGATGGATAGTTCAAGTGGCGAAGGACATGATATGCCATACTCGCAATGCGAGTTTGGACCTCGCTGGTAGCATTATTTTTTTGTGCGTTTTTTTTTTTTTTTTAATATGTGAAGGACTTTAAAAAAAAATTCTTCCATTCATTCTTATTTATTTATCATACTTTATTAATTCAAATTGATTCCTTTTCACCGTAGTTAATTCTTAATTTTTTTTAACTTTCACTAATTATTGATAAATTTTATTAAGAATGTATTTAAATAGTAGTTTTTAAAAAATGATGAATATTATTACTAGAGTTCTGTCAATTTAAAAGTTATTTCGATCTTCACCGACATTCTTGCTAAGTAAGATGACTATGTTGAAACTACAATTTTATTCTCTCTACTATATATCTGCAACAACACATAAAGTCAATGGAATATGAATATATTAGGTTAAAACGATAAGATTGTTTATACAAGCTCAAATTTTAATGTGAATTTTCCCCCCCTCAAAGTCTAAGTGAATAAGGCCTTTAATTCCTAAAAAAGAAAATTGAATCGTTAGTTATCTCTAATCACAGAATATCTAAAAGAAAATATTACTAACATGCATGTTTGATCGATTTGTTTATAAAAATCGAAAAGGATAATAACCCGAATTGTAATCAAAAATTAAAATAACCGACCCGTTTATCTAACTTGGCACCCAGGACCTCCAAATCCAAGATCCGCCTCTGATCTGGTATATCCTAGATACATGTAGATCACACCAGATACATACAGTGTATACAAATAAATGTATCTAGCGTGATTTAGATGTATCTGAAATGGCATAGTACATAAACATGACCCTTAACTTGGCGTCAGCTGACAACTATGACTTTTAATTTTGGGTGTGCACAGATAGACACTTAAACTTGTATAAAATTGAACAAATAGACACATTCGTCCTACATGACACCCTACATGGCAAATTTGTGTCCTACGTGGCATCCTGCGTGTATTATGTCATGTAGGACACGTGTGTCTACTTGTTTAATTTTATACAAGTTTAAGTGTCTACTTGTGCACACTCAAAGTTGGAGGGCATAGTTATCCGCTGAATCCAAGTTAAAGGTTATATTTATGTATTATGTCATCTGAAATACACAACTAGTAACAAATATACATGTATCTGGGTGTATCTTTTCAATATATGATAAAATACGTAATTGTTTAAAAAATATAAATATAGCTAATATTATATATACCATTTCAAAATAAATAAATTATTAAATCTTTTTTTCGTAATTCAAAATAAGTAAATTGTTCGAAGTCCAAAAAGTCCGTTGGAAGTTTTTCCAATCATGGGCATGCCAAATTCACGGCTCTATAAAAATGGAAGGGGTTTGTGCTAATTGACTTAGCCATCAATTCCACACTCTTTGGAAAAGAGAGAGTTTCTCTCTCATCTCCTTTGTCTTTTTTCTTTTTTTTCTTTTCATAATAAATAAATCTGCTCAATTCCTCTTAAATTTTAAGAAAAATTATTGTGCAGATTCAACTTTCTCCAGCATTCAGGTTTTTCTCTTCCCCCTTCCTCTCTATATAAAGTCAGAAAAATATATCGTATATATATAAGATATATTTAGTACAAGAACGAATCTTTTTTTAGAAAATTAAAGAAATTTCTGACTTATTTTCTAGTATTCAGTAAGTAAGTAAAAGAAATATTATCCAAGAATATATTAATATGTAAACTAGCAAAACATTATAGAGATGAAATGAGGTGGGAAAGTGGGGGTCCGGGAGTGACAGTGAACGAGATGGTGAAAGGGTGAGGTTCTGATCGTTAGATAAAATAAATATTTTGAAGTTAAATTATTACTTACTAAATATAAAAAATTATCATTCTTTTAAATTGACTATATATATATATATATTAAATGTCCATTAATTTTTTGTATGTTTACTTATTTGATCGGTTTACAAAATGCAAACAAAGAAGTTTAAAGTTCAATTATTATTAAAAAATATCTTTTTTTTGGATTAACTAAAAAAAAAAAGAGTGCCACATAAGTTGAGACAAATAGAATACTACATATAAAAAATATTTTTTCTGAAATTGACTAAAAATAAAATAATGACACAAAAATTGAGACAAATGGTAAAAAAGAAAAATCAGAACAATAATATTTACCATTATTTTGCACGTCATGAAATTGAATTTGCATTGTAAAGACAAAAAAAAAAACTTACGATAAATACAACATTTGTTATTTACTCTTTTGCCCCTGCTTTTTCCTTAAAAGTCTATAATTACTTACTACTATGTTTTTTTTATATTAAGAAACCAAAATTGTTTAGGATTAGTTATTAGTTTGTTAATTTATTTGATTCATATCTAACTAGGATTTGCCGTCAAAGTTATATAAAAAAAAATAGGAAATATGTTTTCCAATATCTAGTCAAACTAGGTTTCGTACTATTATAAATAGTCATTACTAAGCTAAATTCATATAGTAAAAACAACATACTAAACAATTTATCGTAGTTTTATGAAATAAAATATCTTCCTTCGTTTATTTTTCTTGAATAGTGTTTCAATAGAGCCTTGTTAACATCAATAAAACATATTGTGACTTATAAACGACGTTTTTATTAAATCTTGAATCTGTCTCTCATAGTGACGAACAATTTTACAACAATGGCATGTCCAAAACCTATGAAAGCTACATCTAATGGAATATTTCAAGGAGATAATCCATTGGACTACGCACTTCCTCTTGCGATTGTACAAATATGCTTGGTGCTTGTACTTACTCGAGTCCTCGCCTATATTCTCCGTCCACTAAGACAACCCCGCGTCATTGCTGAGATTATTGTAAGTTCTTTTTCTCCCCTTTTATACTATCAGTGTATTTTAACATGTCGTAGAAATATTCAACTTGCCTTATTAGAAAACAGTTAAGTGTATAGAAGTAACATTACTTGCTAGTGCACTTTGTTTGTATGAATATGTTTTGATTGTTATAGCAAGATGTTGTTACAGAGAATATATCATATAATATAACATGAAGAATTGGTTCAAACATTATTTGGCCGTTATAGTGAAATATTGTTACAGAGAAGTCTGACTGTAGATTGATCTTGATTTTGGCAGGGAGGAATTCTACTAGGTCCATCTGCTCTTGGCCGAAACTCGAAGTATCTGAATGCAATATTTCCACCAAGGAGCCTCACAGTGTTGGATACTTTAGCAAACTTTGGCCTTCTCTTCTTTCTTTTCCTTGTTGGGCTCGAATTAGATCCAAGGTCTCTTCGTCGTACTGGAAAGAAAGCTCTTAGTATCGCCTTCGCGGGGATTAGCCTCCCTTTTGGATTAGGAGTAGGGACTTCATTCATTCTCAGAGGAACTATTGCTAAAGGTGTTAGTCAAGGCCCTTTTCTAGTGTTTATGGGAGTAGCACTTTCTATCACTGCCTTCCCTGTCTTGGCGCGGATTCTAGCTGAGTTAAAGCTCTTAACGACTGATGTTGGTCGAATGGCTATGTCTGCTGCAGCCGTGAATGACGTGGCTGCTTGGATTCTACTTGCACTTGCTATTGCTCTTTCAGGTACTGGTCATTCACCTCTTATTTCACTATGGGTACTTTTGTGTGGGACGGGATTTGTCCTGCTTTGCATAGTCATTGTTCCTCCGATATTCAACTGGATGGCTAAACGTTGTCCTGAGGGTGAGCCGGTTGATGAGTTATACATCTGTGCTACACTTGGAGCCGTGCTGGTTGCAGGATTCGTTACTGATGCAATTGGTATTCATGCCTTATTCGGGGCTTTTGTGCTTGGAATTCTTGTACCAAAGGAAGGGCCTTTTTCTGCTGCTCTGGTGGAAAAAGTTGAGGATCTTGTTTCTGGTTTATTCCTTCCATTGTACTTCGTCTCCAGTGGGCTGAAGACGAATGTAGCTACTATTCAAGGGGCACAATCATGGGGTCTTCTTGGTTTAGTCATATTCACATCGTGTTTTGGGAAGATCGTTGGCACTTTTTTGGTCTCGCTATTGTGCAAAATGCCTGTAGAGGAGGCTGTTACACTTGGTTTCTTGATGAACACTAAAGGTCTAGTGGAGCTTATTGTCCTCAACATTGGGAAAGATAGAGGGGTACGTTTCATTTAGATCGACTAAAGTACTTTTATCGGTTTTGAATTTACTTCTTGTAAGCTTTCGAATATTCAATCTTGCAGGTACTGAATGATCAAACATTTGCCATCATGGTTCTGATGGCACTCTTTACAACGTTCATCACGAGCCCTATAGTTGTATCCGTGTATAAGCCAGCTAAACTGGCTATAACCAAGTACAAGAACAGAACGATTGAGAGGAAAGACACGAGCAAACAACTCCGAATCATGACCTGTTTCCACAGCAAGAAGAACATTCCCACGATGATCAATCTCATGGAGGTTTCTCGAGGTACTGCAAAGAAAGAAGGACTTTGCGTCTATGCAATGCATCTTATGGAGTTGTCTGAAAGATCTTCAGCAATTCTGATGGTCCACAAGGCTAGAAAAAACGGACTGCCCTTTTGGACAAAGGGAGGGGTATCGGATTCTAATCAAATTGTTGTTGCTTTCGAGATGTTTGAGCATCTCAATAAGGTGTCTATCCGACCTACAACTGCAATCTCTCTGATGAATACCATGCACGAGGACATCATTGCTGGTGCTGAGAGAAAAAGGGTCGAAATGATAATTCTCCCGTTCCATAAGCATCAGAGGATTGATGGACATTTGGAAACAACAAGAGCTGATCTTAGGCATGTGAACCGGAGAGTTCTTCAGCACGCACCTTGTTCAGTTGGTATCTTGGTAGACCGAGGATTCGGTGGTGCATCTCATGTATCTGCTAGCAATGTTGATTTCAAAGTAACCATCTTGTTCCTCGGGGGACATGATGATCGCGAAGCACTTGCTTATGGTATGCGTATGGCAGAGCACCCTGGCATTAACTTACTCGTGGTTCGTTTCCTAGTAGACCCCGAGGTTGCTGGAGGGAGTGTCACGTTAGATATGGACCAAACTTATAGCACCGAGGTTCAATCCAAGGATGAAGAGTTGCTTACCGACTTAAAACACAAACTTTCTAAGAACAGCTCGATCAATTATGAAGAGAAGTTAGTAAAGGACGCTGCAGGGACTACAGAATTAATTCGTGCATATCACCGATGCAATCTGTTTCTTGTAGGAAGAATATCTGAGGGTGAAGTAGCAGCAGCATTGGATAAAAAGAGTGATTTTCCAGAATTAGGTCCTTTAGGTAACTTGTTAACTTGTCCCGAATTTTCAACTACATCATCGGTTTTGGTGGTGCAACAGTATCGAAACGAGTTATCTCAACATTCAATCAATTCCTTGAAGGATGGAGAGTTAACAGAAGGAGATAGTGATTCAAACTAAAAAGTACTAAGTAGTTTCAAATGTTCGAGTTCTGTAGATAGTAAGTGAGAATATTGTTGATTCTACGCGAAAAATAGGAAAAAGACTAAGTCACAATTAGTTTGTACTCTTTAACATATTTAGAGTTAGTTCATTTCCCTTGTTTTTCCTTCTGCTCTTTTTGTTATGCATTAGGAATTTCCAAAAATATTATCACATCCACATCGAAACTTTATAAAATACTCTACTTTTGTTTTCAAGATGGTCACAATTATCTCTTCTTTACAAATGTAGCCAAACAATCAATACGAAAATAATAATCAAGATAACTAATCTCACAATTAGCTAAGATCTTATATCAAATATTAGGGAAAATGCATAAGTACCCCCAGCCTATACCCAAAATCCCTGAGACACACCTAACCTTTACTAAGGTCTTATTACCCCCTGAACTTATTTTTTAATTAACTTTCTACCCCTTTTCGGTCTACATGACACTATTTTTGAAAAAAAAGTCAACACGAGTTAGGCCCATAAGATAGTGCCACGTAGGCTGAAAAGGGGTAAAAAATTATATATAAAATAAGTTCAGGGGGTAATGGGACCTTAGTAAAGATTAGGTGTGTCTCAGGGATTTCGGGCATAGACTGAGGCTACTTATGCATTTTCCCCAAATATTAAATAAAGTTAATCTCAAATTTTATCGTGAGATTATTATCCTTACCTCAAGTATTAAACGAGTGAAAAGTTAATGGAAGGCTTGTGTTATATCACAGTCCTAAACACACATTTCCCCATATTTCTCTCTCTGTATATATATATTTCTCTCTCTAGAACTCTCATTTCTTCTTCTCTAAATTTCTGGGCTTGCTTATTTTCGAAATGCGGATTTTCTCCCCTTTCAACTTTTTCTAAACTCTCCGGCATTCAGGTTTCTCTCTCTTCCCCTTTCTCTCTCTATATATAAGAAGGAAATAAGCGCAATGATTTCGTTGGGGTGGGTAGGGTGGTGGCGTTGGGTGGATGACGAATCGTTTCAACCGAAAATTATACACTATTGACGTGCTTGACCATAAAAATTATTCAATTTTTTTTCGAAATAAGTTTTTGACTATTTGAATAGTCCGCCTTGGTCATATTTAATTGTGAAATTTGAAAAAAAATTAAAAAAATAGACACACATGTATTGTGTGCAACATACGTAGCATCTTGCATGTATTATGCAATTTGGTAGGACGTGTAAGACTACTTGTTTAACATTATATAAGTTTAAATGTTTACTTGTGCACATCCAAAATCGGAGGACATAGAGGGAAGCCGAGGCCAAGTTAAATGGCATGTTTATGTATTACGCCAAAAGAAAAAGCGAAAAAAATCTAATATTTGGATTCTACGTGATTTTTGGTGTGCAGATATTGATAAATGACATAGATTATGATGTTTTCTGGTTGATATGAGTTTGTTTTCTTCAAGCTCAAACATGGCTTCAACTACAACAACAAAATGTCCATCACCTATGAAAGCTACATCTAATGGAGTATTCCAAGGGGATAGTCCATTGGACTATGCACTTCCACTTGCCATTGTACAAATATGTTTGGTGCTTGTACTCACTCGAGTCCTCGCCTTTATTCTCAGTCCTCTAAGACAGCCTCGTGTCATTGCTGAGATTATCGTAAGTCTTTCTCCCGTTTTACACTATCAGTGTACAATCAAACCTCTTTACAACAATGTCGTTTGTCTGGATATGTTTTGGTTGCTATAGCGAGATGGTGTTATAGAGAACATAGAAAATAACATAAAATGAAAGTCGATTCCAAAAGATCAAACTAGGCCGTTATAGTGAAATGTTGTTATAAAGGATGACTGCTATAGAGAGGTCTGACTGTAAACTGATCTCTATTTTGGCAGGGAGGAATTCTACTCGGTCCATCTGCACTTGGCCGGAACCAGAAGTATCTGAATGCAATATTTCCACCAAGGAGCCTCACTGTATTAGATACTTTGGCAAACTTTGGCCTCCTCTTCTTTCTTTTCCTTGTTGGGATCGAGTTAGATCCAGGGTCTCTTCGTCGTACTGGAAAGAAAGCTCTTATTATTGCCCTTGCTGGAATTAGCCTCCCTTTCACATTAGGAATAGGCACATCATGTGTTCTTAGAGGAACTATTGCTAAAGGAGTTAGCCAAGTCCCTTTTCTAATCTTTATGGGAATATCCCTTTCCATCACCGCCTTCCCTGTCTTGGCTCGGATCCTGGCTGAACTCAAGCTTTTAACGACTGATGTTGGTCAAATGGCCATGTCTGCTGCAGCAATCAATGATGTGGCTGCTTGGATTCTGCTTGCACTTGCTATTTCCCTTTCAGGTTCTAGTAATTCACCCCTTATTTCAGTATGGGTACTTTTGTGTGGGACTGGATTCGTCTTGCTTTGCCTAGTCATTGGTCCTCCGATATTCAACTGGATGGATAAACGTTGTGCTGAGGGTGAGCCGGTTGATGAATTGTACGTCTGTGCTACACTTGGAGCCGTGTTGGCTGCAGGATTCATTACTGACACTATTGGTATTCATGCCCTATTCGGGGCTTTTGTGCTTGGAGTCCTTGTACCAAAGGAAGGGCCATTTTCTGGTGCTCTGGTGGTAAAAGTTGAGGATCTTGTATCCGGTCTATTCCTTCCATTGTACTTCGTCTCAAGTGGACTAAAAACAAATATAGCTACTATTCAAGGGGCACAATCATGGGGTCTTCTTGTTTTAGTCATATTTACATCGTGTTTTGGGAAGATCGTTGGCACTACTTTAGTCTCGCTCTTGTGCAAAATGCCTGTTCAGGAGGCCGTGATGCTTGGTTTCTTAATGAACACTAAAGGCCTAGTGGAGCTAATTGTCCTTAACATTGGAAAAGACAGAGGGGTATATTTAATTTAGATCGATTAAAACTTTTATCGATTTTGAATTTACTTCGCGTAAAATTTACTTTGTATGTTCAATTTTGCAGGTATTGAATGATCAAACATTTGCCATTATTGTTTTGATGGCACTCTTCACAACATTCATTACAACACCTATAGTAGTATCAGTGTACAAGCCAGCTAAACTGGCTATAACCGAATACAAGCACAGAACGATTGAGAGGAAAGACACGAGCAAACAACTCCGAATCTTGACCTGTTTCCATAGCACAAGGAGTCTTCCCACGATGATCAATCTCATCGAGGCTTCTCGTGGTACTGCAAAGAAAGGACTCCGCGTTTATGCAATGCACCTCATGGAGCTTTCTGAAAGGTCTTCAGCAATTCTAATGGTCCACAAGGCTAGAAAGAATGGACTGCCTTTTTGGATAAAAAGAGAGGTTTCGGATTCTAACCAAATTGTTGTTGTTTTTGAGACTTTTGAACATCTTAGTAAGGTTTCTATCCGACCTACAACTGCAATCTCTCCCATGAATAGCATGCATGAGGACATCATCGCTGGTGCTGAGGGAAAAAGGGTCGCCATGATAATTCTCCCATTCCATAAACGTCAGAGGATCGATGGACATTTGGAAACCACAAGAGATGATCTTAGGCATGTGAACCGGAGAGTTCTTCAGCATGCTCCGTGTTCAGTTGGTATCTTGGTAGACCGAGGACTCGGTGGTGCATCTCATGTATCTGCTAGCAATGTTGATTTTCAAGTAACCATCTTGTTCTTCGGGGGTCATGATGATTGTGAAGCACTTGCTTATGGTACGCGTATGGCAGAGCACCCTGGCATTAACTTACTCGTGGTTCGTTTCCTAGTGGACCCCGAGGTTGCTGGAGGGAGTGTCACCTTAGATATAGATCAAACTTATAGCCCCGAGGCTCAATCCAAGGATGAAGAGTTGCTTACCGACTTAAAACACAAAATTTCCAAGAATGATTCGATCAAATATGAAGAGAAGTTAGTAAAGGATGCAGCTGGGACTACAGAACTAATTCGTGCATATAAGCAATGTAATCTGTTTCTTGTTGGAAGAATGTCTGAGGGTCAAGTAGTGTTAGCACTGGACAAAAAGAGTGATTGTCCAGAATTAGGTCCTTTAGGTAACTTGTTAACTTGTCCCGAATTTTCAACTACAGCATCGGTTTTGGTGGTGCAACAGTATCAAAGCGAGTTATCGCAAGATTCAATCAATTCCTTGAAGGATGGAGAGTTAACAGAAGGAAATAGTGATTCAGACTAAAAAATACTAGGTAGGCTCAAGCGTTCGAGTTATGTAGACAGTAAGTGAGAATACCGCTGATCCTCCTAAGGCGTGATAGGAGGTAACACGAAAAATAGGATAAAGTTGTAGTTACAGTTAGTTTGTACAGTAACAGATAACTATGGGTTTATTAGAGTTTGTTCATTTCTCTTGTTTTTCCTTCTGCCTTTTATGTTGTAACTAAAGCTGCAAAATCTTCAAGCTTCTTTGAAGTCGTGTTGCTCTGACTCTCCAAAAACATTACGATATTCATATATACTTTTTTTGGAGGGTCTAACAATGCTACCGCCGGTATTTTTGAAGAGTCAGAGCAACATAGCTATGAGGATTACAAGTAAATTTCTCTTAGTAAAAATATATTTTGGCCTAATACACCATAAGGGGTGCTAGCTAAGTGAGTAACTCATTAGTTAATCTACCCTAAGTGCTAATTGAGTCTATTTAAGCACCATTGAGTGTTGGATGAATATTCTAACGATGATTCGATTCCACAAGGAGAAATATTTCACATCTAAAGTAGTACTTCTCGGCACAGTCCGAACTAATTGAGCTCTCAATACGAGTTCTAAACATTGATTGAATAACAAAAAGTAAAAAAGAAGAGTAAATGGATACTTATCCATGTAGCTAGGTGCCCACTCGATAAAATTTTATGACGGCTCAATTTCAAATACGTTGAGAAGGAGGAAATCTCAAATCAAATTATTTATAAGTAAGGAAGTGATTATTCTTTACTTCACTCCACTTATGGAAACTAGCAATAATAGCCCCCATAACTAGTTTTTTATTTATTAAAAAATAATAATAATCCATAATATCAAATAGAAATAATGATATCTTTTTTGTGCAATTCATCAAATAATGTCTGTAGTAATAAAAGAAAGGAATAGTGTTTAAATAATAATTAAATGTGGTAGTTGATTATAATATTGAACATGTGTATCATAGCAAAGAATATTTAGATGGCATGTTTTTGAAACGAATATATTATTCTAATTGAGTTTCAAACATCGTTCTCATGTTCAAAAAAAATGAACGAGTTTACATATGTATCTATTTTTGAAATTTCTACAAAGAATCGAATACGGAAAAAAATAATTATTTTCCGAAATTCCAAAGCATGGTCATCGAAGAAAAAGAATACTGCAAATGTGCCAACATCGAGTGGTTCATAGATTGAAGGAACAAAAGAATAAACTCAAGGGTTCATCTTTTTTGCTCTGATTTTACCAAATTAAAACAAAAAATAAAAATTCCTCCTTTTAATTTAAGAAAGATACTTTTTTTTTTTTTTGAATTTTGAAAAATAAAGATTTGAAAAAGGATGCTCTTAATTCGGCTTGTTGGTAAAGGGTCTTCAACGAATAATTATAAGTCGTTAAAAATGTCATTGACGAGCCGATTCTTAGGGGAAACTCATCAGAATTTTTATCGAAAATTAATGGTTCTCTAATAGTGATAGTTCATTAATTTTCGAAAATCTATCTTTATTAGAAAACATTTTATCATTCAATATGAGATTTATCTATACAAATTTAAATTACATTAAATTTTAATATAAATATCAAACATAGCATAAAAATTAAATAATAATAATAATAATAATAAAAGTCAAGAAAGGCACCACGAACGGTGTCGAGCCGCTGCCAACTTTTTATTGAATATGATGAATTCAAACAGTGATTAATAAATGGTCTACATGTGTTTTTCTTATTTTTCATTCCGGTTTAAGTTTTGAATATAAAAAGATCTTTGATAAGGTAATGCAACGCTAATTTAAAATAATCGAACTTCAATATAGATATCAAATATTGAGTGGAAAACTAAAAAGAATATATCGACTGAATTCAAAGTTATGCCATAGAATTTTGTGTAAGGGGTAAAAATCTAGATATATTATTATTTCATAACTAATTTTTTATATAATTTGTGTTTAAATTATTAAAAATTGGATAATTTAATTTTAATCATTGATCAATCAATCGTTAATTGTGAAAAGGTGGACACGTTGTGTGTGCCACATGTGTCTTTTGTCTGCAACAGTATAAGTCCACTTGACCTTTCCACTCATCAAAAGGGAATCACATATTTAAATTTTTTTATAATTTTGCTCTAAATTATGATCAATTAATAAAATTTAATATGAATCTAGGTAGATTTATAGTATACTACTTCCTTCTAATTCATTTTATTCACAAAAAATATTCAAGTATTTGTTACACTAGAAAAAAAACCTACCTAGATGAAATCAATAAAGATCATTATCTTGAAAGATAATAAAGTTATTTTTGATAGAATATATATCTGAAAGTTATTTAATATAAATAATTTCATTTTGTTAATAATTACATATTTCTATACTAATGACATGTTAGAAGAGAAGATAAATATGAGGAATGAATATATTTGGAATAACCGTGATAATAGTAATGGAGAAAACAAGAAAAGTAGGACTAAAATGGTTCGAACATTAAAAAAAGGCGGAATGACCTGGGAGATCTTTGTAACTGGCTTTGTTTGTAAGTTGGACCCTTCTACTTATTAATTTGCCAATTGAACCCCTAAACTCATCAAAACGTAATATTTTAAACCCTTTTTTCATCTGACTAGTGTGTGTGAAGTACAATTGCTTACACGTGGAATTCCATATCATTAAAAATGACATGTAAGAAATTACATGTTAAAAATTACAAAAAAAAAAATCAATGAAACCACTTTTATAATTTTTGGAAATTTTAGATAAGCATTTTTTAATATTTTTTTTAATTTCAAATAAGCATTTTCTTCATATTTATTCCAAATTAAACACTAAATTCATGTCAAATAAATGAGATTTTTCCCCATTTGACTTGAAAATTCAAATACAAGTTCACCATTATAAATCCAACTAATCCCAATCACAATTTTGAATTAATTTCACAAATTCACAAGACTCATTTGTTATTTTTTAAGTTTTCTCTAACCTATCAATGGAGTTTTAATTTTTCAATATCCACCATTATCCTTCGTGTTAATCCATACTATGACCTCCTTTTTGAAGCCTAAAAAAATAAATAATAATCTCAATATTTTTAGACTAAAAAAGCTAAAATCTAAAAGACTTTTAGACTATGTTGTTGGGGTGGGCGGTTGATTTGTAGTGAAAAAGAAGTGTGGGTTGAGAAGAAAGTAGATGAAGGAGAGAATGAAGAGGAGGAGAGCGGGTGTGGTGGATGAAATTCCAAGAAGAAGAAAAGAGAGGGGGGCTGGGGACGGAGGAGAGAGGGGTGGGAGGGATGGTTGAGGAAGATGAGTTTTTAATTTATTTAAAAAAAAAACTGATTATTATTATTATTATTTAAATATAAAATACTTTATTTACTCGCTGTCAAACGTGTGTAATCACGTAATTTTTCAACTCATCATTATCAATACCACATAAGTTTGGGCAATGGTAAAAGGGGTTTAAAATATTGTGTTATGATGAATTCAGGGGTTCAGTTGACAAATTGATAAGTAGGAGGGTCCAACTTACAAACAGAGTCAAGTATAAGGGTCTCCCAAGTCATTCCGCCTTAAAAAAATGAGATGCAAAATGCTACCAATAAGAAGGTGTAAGAGGTTGGTTGTCACAAGCTTTGAAAAAGGTAGAGCTAGCCAGAGAAACATTAGGAAAATATGATTAGTCAGTACATGAATTATCTCTAGCTTGTTGAATATGGAAGACACAACATTATTCTTTCAAATTATTTGTCTTCCTTTTTTTTTTTTATCTGTTTCAAAAAGAATATTTTTTTCTTTTTTTTGACAATTCCTTTTAACGATGAAAGATTATTCATCTTTTTATATGATATATTTAAAATCATATAATTACAAAATATTTTAATATATATATTTTTTTACTTTCTTAAATTTGATGTCAAATTAATATCGCAAATTCTGTGTTTAATAGTAATCATAAGTCAGCATTTGGATCCTAATGACAAGGTACTTTATAGGTACATGTCAGGTTACATAGTTAATAAATATGTATATATACCTATTATACTCATAATGTGTTCATTTTGTTTGTCTCTCCCTTGTTGGCTGCTGAAATCACAAAAGCCCTAGTTCCTTCATTCTCTCAATTTCACTTTACACATACTTTCTGGGGTTTTAACACAAACCCCACCTGCAAAAATTATAAAAAAAGTTATAATTACATATCAAAAAAAGAAGAAGAAGAAGTTTCCTCCTCGAAAGGTACTTTCTTGGATTTGTTTGTTTTCTATATTTGATTTTTGGAACATGTTGGCATAGATATTGAATTCTTGTTTCTGTTGTGTTATCTTGATTGGTTTTGCTTATTGAATAACTTGTTCACTTTGAAACTAGTTGGGACTTGGGGTCAGCTAATTGAGCCATGTTTGTAAGATTTTTTGTTTTCAAGAAAGAAAAAGGTGAGATTTTTAATAGAATTCCTATATGGGGTTTATAGAAAAAAAGTCATTTGTATTTAAAGAAAGTCCCCTAATGTAAAAGTACTTTCTTGAATCTATAATCTAACTTTTTGAAAGCAAGGGGTTTGCCTTTTGGATCGAGCTCGTTGCATCGGGCTTGGGTTATCTCTGTTGTGTGGTTTGCGAGCTATTGCGTAGGAGCAGGTAGCGGCTGCGGATTTCCCTTGTTAAAGAAAATAATAATCTAACTTTCAAGTTTTTTGTTCTCTCTGTTTGATTTTAGGAACATGGTGTCCCAGATTTCTTGTATTGTATTCTCTTTATTGGTTTGCTTATTGAATAGCTCCTTCATTTGAGCCATGCCAATTATCTACCTACCTTAAATCAGAATCTAGTTGGGATTGTATAATTGAGCTATGCATTTGCAAGTTTCTTTTCTATGAAGAGAAGAAAAGAAGTACTTGAGCCGAGGTAGGGGTAAGGAATGCGTACACACCACCCTCCCTAGACTCAACTTGTGGGATTACATTGGATTTGTTTTTGTTGTTGCTGTTCTTGAAGAAAAGGAAAAAAAAGGTTTAATTTTTAGCTGAATATAATATCTTGAACTTTGCCCGTCTACTTTAGCAAATTTTAATTGGTTTGTTGTTTTTAGTTGGATTTGGACATCTTTTAGTAGTTGTATTTTCAAACCATCATCCTAATTGAGCTATGTACTTGCAAGTGTTTTTTTTTTTAAAGAAAGAAAAAGATGGTATTTTTAGGTGAAATTTGTAAGCTTGGACTTTGAGAATATGGTTATTACTATAACTAGTATATTTTTGCAATTTTTCATCAATTTTCTTGTTTTTACTCGGATTGAATTTTTTTTTAGAAGTTAGGCCTTCAAATCTTTGAGTTCTATCCTGTCTATTTGATTTTTTTGCAACATTTTTTCACAGATTTGATTGCTTGTTTCAAATTTTGTACTCTCAGATCTGTTTTTTTTTTTCAGAAAGGAAAAGGTGGAAATTGTGGTTGAATTTGGAATGTTGAAATCTGATTTGGAGCTAGTTTGTGTAAACAATTACTCCTCAATTCGCTGTTTTAACTTGGATTTAAACATCTTTTACAGCTTGGGTCTGCTCTTAAAATTGTTTCCTTATGTTGCAATTTTTCTTCGATTAAGTCTTACTACAACAACAACATACCCAGTGTAATCCCACTAGTGGGGTCTGGGGAGGGTGGTGTTTACGCATTCCTTACCCCTACCTTGTGAACGCAAAGATGTTGTTTTCCGAAAGACCCTCGATTCAAGTAATGTGCAAGTTATACTAATCAAGAAAAAAATAGATAGCTGTATTAGTTCTCTCTTGGTTATGTTTAATTTCCTTCTATAATATTTGTATGTGGGGCATTTGAAATTCCTTTCTTTTTTCCCCTCATTTTTCGTCTTCTGTTAAGCAGTCTTGAGGTGGGAAAGCAAAGAAGGAATTAAATCTCGAGTGTTCTGCTCTGATTTCAATTAGTTTGGCTGAATTTTTTTGGATTTAAACAAGCAAGAAGGAAAGAGTACACGAAGCAACATGATTCTTTAGTATGGTAGACCATGAATTGAGGTTTATTGAAGAATCCTATTTGTGTAAGTGGACACATTCATATTTCTTCTTCATATTCTGCTTTGCTAAGTTTGTCTTAGTTGATATCCTTGTAGTTCTGTGCTTCTATTATTTCTGACAGTAATGTTATCAAGCTTTAATATGATCTAAAGTTTTAATGCGAATGAATCAGTTCCTTGTGGCGTAGGGCAAAGTGTTTTTTTTTTTAGCTTAGGTCAATTTTTAATGTGATTTATAGAAAAGAGGTATATTCATAGTTACCCTTGTTTACCATAAGTATTCAAGCTTTGTTACTCCAAAAATAAAGATGAAATATACAATCATATACATAATGCGTCTTGTTTCACTAAAGCTCACACTTTAATTGCACTTTGCGTTTAAAAATCCAACAAGGAGCTTTTCAGTACTTCTTCACCTTTGAGCGTTGACTGAAAATAGAAATGCTGTTATATAGAGTCATAGACTGAAAAAAGAATTGCTTGATTTATAGATTTGGTAAAAGAAATTTTGTCTGTTAACTTTTAGCTCCATATGTGTAGCTAGCTACTTGTATGGTTCTTCCTGAGGTCTCGAAGTTTGAAACTAGAATGGTCCAAGCTTTCTTGTTTACATGGGAAGAGCTGAAAGTGTTTGGAAAGCTTTCTTCCGAGTATATGACCTCTGTCCGCACGAACTTATAGCAGAAATAGGAAACAACAACAACAACATACCCAATGTAACCCACAAGTGGGTCTGGGGAAAGTGGTGTGTATGCAGCCTTACTCCTACCTACTAATGGTAGAAAGATTGTTTCCGATAGACCGTCGGTTGAGTAAAGAATTACAACAATTAGTAAGAAAAGGAAATACAGTAGTACAGGAGCCAAAATAGTGGGGAAAAGAATAGTAACAACAACAGATAACAGCAATAACCGAAACAAAGGAAACAATAGCAGAAATAGAATGTTGAGGAAAATAAAAGAGGAAAGATGTTTTCTTTTGGTCTAATTAGCAAGAAGAATCTTGCATGGTTAGCGGGGGGAGGGGCGGAGAGAAGTCAAATTGTTCTATGTAATTTTCCCGAAAACATACTCTGTTTGCTTAAAAATGATCTTGTTATTCTGATTTACATCTGCTAAATCATTCCTTTTCATATTCTCTTGACCTTGTGTCTTCTGTGCGGTGGGTGAGTGACCTGAAATATGCTTTTTAATGGAATTCAATGTGGTACAGGATGATTATTTATGATGATCTGTTGCTGAAGGTTTGACTCAGTGCAAAGTTTTACTCCATTGTTGCTGTTTACAGGAACTTGGTGTAAAGTTTGATATCTAATGGATAGAAAGGATACTTCTGGATTCGTAAGCGGGGGTGGGATGTGCTCTTTTTGACACATCTAACCTTAGTTTAGCCACTAACTAATTTTTAGGCCGGAAGGCAGGCGACGGTTCTTTTGCAAATTGAATTGAGATTTGGTTCAATAGGAGTGTTGCATCCTAGCTATTAGGTCATGGACTCCAGATTCCACTATTTGGGGTTTGCTGCAAACCCTTCATTGAATACATCCAAGAGTCTGGGAGATTCCATCCGAGTTAATGGAGCTGGAGCTGAAGGTGCTGATTATGCTGATACCACCCTGCAACTTGATTCCGTTGGGTCCTTAATGCCTTTATTCCCTGCCACAAAGGAAATAAAACACAATTGGAGCTTGATTCGTGGATCTGTTGATCAGCAAATTGGTTCATCTTTGTGTCTAAGCTTAGGCCATTCATCAAGTGCCTCGGAAAGTAAGTGGAGTTCAGGCATTGTATGTACCTCAATATCTCCAGCGAAAGAAATTGGCGAGTCCTCGATGGACCTGGAGGTGGACTTTGGTCTTTATCTTGCCAATGATAAGAAACTAAGGCCAAAAAGTTTAATTAGCTTCGATCCAAAAGTACTTGATGAAGGGCCTGCAATTGATCTGGAATTGAGTCTTTCCAGTAGTGCTGCTGAATCTGACGTTACCAGTTTGCATCTAACCTCCACTTCACCACAAAGTGTCATAAAGGTGCCACATGGTTTTGGTGGAGCTCTTCAGACTGATGAAGTATCAGCGGTTTCTCATTGGAAAACCAGTAACATTTTCCATCCGTTACATGTGCCACAGGACCAAGGGTCTAGTTACTTCTCGAAACAGGTGACAAAAGAAGTTGAGCCATCTTCAGTCTCTCCTGATCCTTCCTCAAGTATAATAACAAACCAAAATAGCTCAGTCACTTGTACTTCCGGAACAAAGAAGCAGCAACGCAGCGGTGGCATCAAACAATGTCAGTCCAAGGATTGCGTTAAAGGAGCAAGAGGTGCTTCCGGCTTTTGCATTGCCCATGGTGGAGGACGTAGGTGTCAAAAACCAGACTGCCATAAGGGAGCTGAAGGTCGAACTGCCTTCTGTAAAGCCCATGGCGGTGGTCGGCGGTGTGGATTCCTTGATTGTACCAAGAGTGCAGAAGGACGGACTGGTTTCTGCATTACACATGGGGGTGGACGCCGTTGCAGTCATGAAGGCTGCACCCGTGCTGCCAGAGGGAAGTTCGGATTATGCATTAGACATGGTGGGGGGAAGAGATGCCAGGAAGAAAACTGCATGACAAGTGCTGAAGGACTCTCTGGCTTTTGCATTTCACATGGAGGTGGCCGGCGGTGTCAGTACCCCCAGTGCTCTAAAGGGGCACAAGGAAGCACCATGTTTTGCAAAGGCCATGGTGGTGGGAAACGTTGCACATTTGAAGGGTGCAATAGGGGCGCAGAGGGGAGCACACCTTTCTGTAAGGGTCATGGTGGAGGGAAAAGATGTTCATTTGAAGGAGGTGGGATTTGCCCAAGGAGTGTTCACGGAGGGACTCTCTTCTGTGTTAGACATGGTGGTGGTAAGAGATGTGCCGTACCAGAGTGCTCCAAGAGTGCTAGGGGCCGGACAGATTATTGTGTGCGTCATGGTGGTGGTAAAAGATGCAAGTTCGTAGACTGTGGAAAAAGTGCTCAGGGAAGCACTGATTTCTGCAAGGCGCATGGCAGCGGAGAAAGATGTTCTTGGGGTCAACCTGATTCCGGATTTGGCCAAAATGATAGTCCTTGTAACTCATTTGCAAAAGGGAAGAGTGGACTTGTTGAATCTCATGGTGCCCTGGAGCAAAACAAACGCGTTCATGGTGGTGGTGATACTCTAGAGGCTGCGATCTTGGATTCAACACCCCTAAATCCCGGGAAGATGAAGGAGATCGATATCATGAACACAGGTAGTAATGTTATGACATCTACCGGTTGGAAATATTTTGGATTCAATCAAGCAAGTATGCCAGTAGGTGGAAGCTCATCATCAGTGTCCGAAGGAAGAGTGCACGGAGGAAGTTTGATGGCAATGCTGGCAGGTGGTTCATGCCATACCTTAAACAGCAGCACAGGCACAGTGACTACATCCGAGCCAGGCAAACCTTTTGTAACGCCAAAGAACTGGACGTGAGGTATTTCATTTCGATTGTAATGCTTCGAACTTCTGCAACATTATTTGTGTCATTTCTGTTATCTAGCTTGTTCACTATTATGGTTATTGAGAAGCTGTTCTCTTTCATTTGTTTAGTCGGTTTCGACTCGAACTTGATACTGTTAATATATATAGTGGTAATAATGTGCATAGCTGTTCTCTTGTTGCTTTGGTCTTGTAAATATTTTGTAGTATGAGTAACTCATCATAAAGATGTTTCTATAAACATCATTTGTATACTTAAGTTTCGAGTTGGATAACATTGTCATTATTCTGTAGTTGTCATGTTCAGGCTCTGATCTATGTCACTCGGATTCTTCAAAAATGTTGATGGATGTGTGTGAGTTCCTCCAAAAGTAACGCATTTTTGAAGGATCTGACACAAATGGGACAACTATCATTACTTTTGGAGGAACTGACACGAATGGGACAACTATTTTGGAGAGTCTGTTCATCACTATTTTGTTGACAAGGGATGCAAATTAAATTGCCAAATATATTAAATTGTATGCAAATTTTATCCCCTCATCCTATTTGAATAAACGACGTTGTTATGGAAAAAATTATATGCACTATTCTATTTATTCTTTAACAATAAATAATTTTTTCCCTTAACATTATATATACTACAAGACAACTTATTGGGAGCTGTTTGATGACACAACTCAGTTTGGTTGTTCCTTATTTTACTATTCCTAACTTTTTTTTTTTAAATGATTAAATTATTCAAATAAAAATGACAGGAAGGTTTTTTTTTTCTTATTCCTAACTGGCAAGTCAAATAAGTGTTTATCTTAAAATTTTATAGGTCGAAAAGGAAAAAAAATTACAAAAAGAAAAAAGAAGAAGATTTAAGAATGCAAATAAAAAACATTAGAGGGGTAAATGTGTAAGCATTGGATGTCGAAATAGGAGAGCACTCATCTTGAAATCGTAGATGTTTAAGACGTTTATATGCTCCAAATCTATTTGAGCATTTTTCATGTGTATGATAATTGCTACAGTTGAAAATTGAAATGCATCTTTCTGACCTTCTCGTACTAAAACAAGATTCTTTCAATATTTTGATGTCTATTTTGAATATTAACCAAATTTATCAACTACTTACAAGTTTATCACGATTTTATACTTAGCCTCCCAAAGGTAATCCACCTATAGCTTTTTGATAGCCCCTTATTTGTCTTATAATAAGATATAGAAAAACTCCACACATCATTTTCACACTATATTTTTTTAGCATTTTGAATAAGAAGTTGCTAACTATTTCACTATACACTTTGCGGTATGAGAATATCAATTATAATCGGACTTTTTTATATTGTATAACAATATTTCACTATAATATTTGAATTAATTTCTTATGTTATGCTATATTACATGTTCGTTGTAATAATATTTTGGTATATCACTCGAAAAATATCCAGACAAACGATGTACTTTGCAAAAGGTTAATTTTGTCATTTCACCCCATGAGTAAAATGTTGAGTCTTCAGACCATAGGCCATAAATATCTCAAAGTTTGACTGAAAAGACCTCACAAACTCCAAAAAAGAAAAATGGGCAACTGTAACAGCTTATCTTCCGACCAAACCACCACCACTTCCGCCTCCGGCGGGGGCGGCGGCGCCACTTCAACGCCGTCGACTACCGGTATCAGAATCATCCCTTCCTCACAACCACCACCTCCACGACCACTCTCCGGCATCGGCCGTGTTCTCGGCCGGCCAATGGAGGATGTCCGGTCTATCTACATTTTCGGCGGCGAACTCGGCCGCGGTCAATTCGGAGTCACCTACTTAGTTACTAACAAACAAACGCGCCAGCAGTTCGCGTGCAAGTCAATCGCTACACGAAAACTCATCAACAAGGACGATCTCGACGACGTCCGCCGTGAAGTTCAGATCATGCATCACCTTACCGGTCACCGGAACATCGTTGAGCTTAAAGGAACTTTTGAGGATAAACATCATGTTCATCTCGTCATGGAACTTTGTGCCGGCGGCGAGCTTTTTGACCGGATAATAGCTAAAGGGCACTATTCCGAGCGAGCTGCTGCTGGAGTTTGCCGGCAGATGGTGACTGTTGTTCACAATTGTCATTCTATGGGAGTTATGCATAGGGATTTAAAACCTGAAAATTTCCTGTTTTTGAGCTCCGATGAAAGTTCACCATTGAAGGCTACTGATTTTGGACTATCAGTCTTTTTCAAACCAGGTATTATTCGATCACCGATCAATTGCGCCTTAATTTTAAGCCAATCTGCTGTATGAATAATTTAAATACTTTTGCTTTGTTCATCACCACTCTGAAAGAAACTAAGCATCAAACAAAGGGGTCTGAGGAGTGTAGAGTGTGCGCGAATATAATCCCTATCTCATAGAGGTGGAGAGGTTGTTTTCAAAAGACTCTCGGGTCGAGTAATGCACATTAGAGTAGTTAGAAGAAAATACATAAGTAAAAAGGACATGGAATATAATAGGAAAATCATAACATAACATTATAAAAGCAGGAGCAATAACAATAACCAACTAATGAGATAATTGGAGCATAGTAAATAAATAGCAAGGATTTACAAAAATTGTAAGACAAGCAACTACAAGAAAAATGTTATTACTGATATGAATGAGGAAACAGTACAACGCATCAAACTACCACCAAATCTATCCCGCCTGAAAAGGAGATAATGTTCCACTACCTACTAACCTTCTACCCTAATATGCGACCTCCATAACCTCCTATCTATGGTCATGTCATAGGAAAGTTGGAGTTGAGAATATTTAGCAATGGGATTTAAAATATGAAAAAGTAAGCATATGAATAAGTCAAGAGCTTTGTTAGATTTTTTGCTGGACTACTTGTTTACGGCTCTTTGGGATATATTGGTGAGCTATTCAACCTAAAAGCCACTTGTGGCTGCAGGTGATGTGTTCAAAGACCTGGTTGGTAGTGCATATTATGTCGCTCCTGAAGTTCTGCGCCGAGAATATGGACCTGAAGCTGATATTTGGAGTGCTGGAGTTATTCTATACATTCTACTCAGTGGTGTTCCACCATTTTATGGAGGTAATTTCATCTGCTACCTCTAGAATTTTAGCATCAGAATTTTCTTAAGCTTCTTCGTCATTATTGATTTCCTTTTCATGTCAGCACCAATAGAACTATGGTGAATTCTTGCATGCACCATATAACATCTTTTTATTTCCTTCATGCTAAAATGTGAAGAAGAAATTGAAGAAACATGTCATTCAGGAATTGTAGCAGAATGCACTGGAAATATTAGGAAACGTGATGAAATGGCTTAAAAAGTTGAAGAATTTCATACTTAACTTGCAGATGTAATTTTACACCATTTTTTCTCCAATTTTTTCATTTTAAATTTTTTTATTTGAACAGCATTAGTGTGTTCCTCTTGTAATTGCCGTAATATCACAATATAGAAAAATTCAACTTACTTATATGGTATCTTGCATTAGTTAGTGTTCTCCTTAGTATCTGAGCATCGTAGTTTTCCAACTCCATATTTGCAACTGGCTTCCCGTAAAATTAGCAAGGGGATAGCTGCTCCAATTATTAAAACCTCTTTCCATGTCAAACTTGGGGAAGCATATCCTATTTTTTAGGCAAATGATTTTTAAGATGTTTTACAAAATTTTGCTGAGCCTTTTGTTTCTATTGCTGAATAGCTACCATCTTTCTTTGTACGCAGAGAATGATCAGAGTATCTTTGATGCCGTTCTTCGAGGTCATCTTGATTTTTCATCTGATCCTTGGCCTTCAGTATCGAGTAGCGCTAAAGATCTTGTTAAGAAGATGCTACGATCTGATCCTAGAGAAAGGATTTCTGCAGCTGAAGTCCTAAGTATGATTCAGCTTTGATCAAATTCTGTCATAATACACTGCAGAATGTCTTTCTTATATTGTCTCTATTTGGTATGATCTGTTATATTTATAATTAAGAGGATTACTTTTATTTGTATAGCTGTAGCATCCAGAATTCCTTTAGCTAAGTAATTAGTCTATGAAGTCCAAAAAATTATCCCAATCAGCTATAGTAGCGAGTTTGTACGAAGACCCAAAGATAGTTCACATCTATATTTCAAAACATGGACTTACTCGGATTTTCTTTTAAAGCATCCATGGGTTGTTTTCCTTCCACACATTCCATAGGAGACATGCTCATGCTCATAGAACTCAATTTTTTTTAAGGAGTAACTCTGGTCCTTGCGATAACTCCCACTGGTAGGTTCTGGTACGCATAATTGATGGGTTTAATACTTATAATCTCTGGAATGACCATTTCACACTGTACTATAACTGAAGTAAATATTATATGCAAATGCAGATCATCCATGGATGAGAGAAGATGGTGATGCATCTGACAAACCTCTAGACATTGCTGTCCTATCTAGAATGAAACAATTCCGTGCTATGAACAAGCTGAAGAAAGTAGCACTGAAGGTCATAGTCTTATATTCAATGTTCTAATTCTTAACGAGATAGGCAATTTCTCTCCCTTTCATTGTTTCCTGACAACTGCTCTGATCTTCCGTTTCCCTGAATTTGTAGGTAATTGCTGAAAATCTTTCTGAAGAAGAAATCATTGGCTTGAAGGAAATGTTCAAATCTATAGACACAGATGACAGTGGGACAATTACATTTGAAGAATTGAAAGCTGGTCTTACAAAAATGGGTACAAAGCTTTCTGAGTCAGAAGTCAGGCAGTTGATGGAAGCGGTATTTTCCTGGCCAGTCCGTATTTTATGGTTACTGTTCCCTCTCTTTTTAGCTCATATCTCCTTCTTGCAATTATTCGTCATGTTCATTTTACAAATTTGGAAGCAGTGGATCACTCGCTGAGATATAAATTTCTGAGAACTAAAAGCTTCTCGGTGAAGTGCATGAACAAGAGATTTACATAGTCCTGAAGAAACTCTTCATTTTGGTGATGTGTATCTCGCTAAGTGGTGGTATTTCTTACCCATTAGCAAGTCCACAGCTCTAAATGGACTGTGTTTTAATTATTAGATGCTCCTGAAAATGATGTATATGTTCTCAATTCCCTTAAAATCATTTGACATAAAAAATATTTGGCTTCAAAATACCATGAAGATTGCATGCATAGAGTGTACTCATTAATGCATAGTCGATAATACAGATATTTGGTTGTTCTTCCAGGCTGATGTTGATGGAAATGGAACAATTGATTACCTTGAGTTCATAACAGCTACGATGCACATGAATCGCATGGAAAGAGAAGATCACTTGTACAAAGCCTTTGAGTATTTTGACAAGGATAAGAGCGGGTATGAAGCTATCCATCTGACCCCCTACATTGGGTTAACACTTTACTGTTTTCTAATCTTGGTTCCTTTAGGTATATTACGATGGAAGAATTGGAGCATGCGCTGAAGGAATACAACATTACTGATGAAAAAACAATAAAAGAGATCATTGCTGAAGTTGACACAGACAATGTACGGTATCCTTTTCCTTATGCAAACTTATATGATATTTCTATTTACAACATCTAAACATCTTGTGTTTGAGAGAACTTCTTGTTGGAGAAACAAGGAAAAATACAACTGTAAATTTAACATTTATTTATAAGCAAGTACAAGTAATGCATGAGTCGTGCTAGCACTGTGCTAAGAAACTATATAAGCAATGTGAAATGTTTCCCTAGGATTAAACAAGCTTTCTCTATAAGAGGAGCAGGAACAACAAAATGAATATAATAAAAAACCAACAATTATATTGAGAAGATATCCTTGGTCCATTTATAGCCGTGTGTCACTGTGAATGGTTTCTTTTGGACTGTCATGGATAAATATTTTAAACCAATTGCAGGATGGAAGAATCAATTACGATGAGTTCGCTGCCATGATGAGGAAAGGTAATCCTGACTTTGTCAACAATAGGCGCGGCAGATGAGACACACAAAACTCATAAAGCACACCTTTTGATTAGCAGTGCTGCTCCAGTGAGTTTTTACCAGTGGAACCTCTATAAAGATCCAATTGATGTTCCCTGTTTTAGCTATCTGGGATTGTGAGATTTTGGCTCTTCATCCACCATATCGAACAAAAGAAGTTTCAGCTTTTGGTTAATTGGCGGTATGAGTTCCTTGTTGGGTTGAGGTTCTGATTTGGTGAGTGGTACAAATCTGAAAAAGTATTTAATGTATAGTATACAATTGATAATGCTGATGGTATTTGCTTCTTTGGCTCATACTTCAGCCTCTTTGAAACAAATGAAGAGAAGTCCATTTCCCCTCCTGTGTGCTTTTGAGCATTGTGTTCTTGTTCTGGAACAAGCAATAATTTTATTAAGAGGAATGTATTTGTTGTCCCACATTTGGTAACAGTAGTTGATCTCCAATTATGGGTATCCAGGGTGAGTTTGAGTTATATACAGTGTAGAATCATGAGGTCCCCAGGTTGCAAAATCACTAGGTAAACAGATCTAGTTATCTGATACTTGTTGTTAGTGAACTCTCTCAAGTTAAATTTCCAGTAGAGGCGAATCTCTCATTTGTCCTAGCGTTGGTTAACGGAGTTATCTGGTACTTGTTGAGGTGGTAGTCATCTTTTGGAATTAGTAGAGCTGCATGCAAGTTGGCTCAGACATCACGGTTATTAATATCTCAGATAGTCTCTTAACTATGAATTGGTTTCTCACAGTCAGTCAATTTTGATTTTTAACTCAAAAGTCATTCAATTATGGACTCTTTCCATATAAAGTCATGGATGTTTTTCTCATAAACTCACTCAATGGATATTTTACTTACAAATCACTCAACCTTTTATTTTATCTATTTTCCCCAAAAAATGTTCTCTTATCTCTTCGGTGTAAAAAAAACCCGAATGAAGTGCATGATTTGATAGGTTTAATTTTGGACTTCGAATATAACACAAAAACAGTTATATAATGCTCTCAAATTAAACAACAATTTTCAAGTTGAACTGTTCTAATTTCTTTATTTTTTTTTCCAGCAACAAATTAATAACTGCTTAATTATTACATTAATATGTTGTTAACATCATTATTTAGGTGCTAAACTTATATGTAAATCAAATTATTAGTGTTTACTGCCTTACTGGTCACTGGTAAAATATTAGATATAATATTTTAAATAATTACTGGTAAAATATTAGACATAATATTAAAAATAATTATGCATCATTGCAAAAATAGGCTGTTTTATTTACATAAAAAAAATTAGCCAAAAGGCATAGAAAATATACACTAATTATACATTATAGCTTGTCAAAAAGTTATAGAAAGTATACACTAACTGCACAATACAGTTTACATATACATAAACTATGCATTGACTATATATTATGATGCACTCAAAAAATTGAATATAACTTAATTATACATTGAAAATATACTGACTATGACATAATTATACATGAAGTATACACAGACAATTCAGTCTCGATCAAC
>JAJOOO010020514.1:0-29473 GCA_029582685.1 Solanum piurae
TTTGTATAAAGCGAGAGAAAATTGTATATATACATATATTTTTGTTTCCCTCTCTCCCCTCTCCCAGATCTCGCTCGCCACTCTCCCAGATCTCGCTCTCTCACTCGCCTCTCTCACTTTATACAAAAAACACAAATTGTATAAAATGTGTTTGTGTTTGTATAAAGTGAGAGAAAATTGTATATATACATATATTTTCATTCCCCTCTCTCCCCTCTCCCATATTTCGCTCGCCACTCTCCCAGATCTCGCTCGCCACTCTCCTAGATCTCGCTCTCTCACTCGCCTCTCTCACTTTATACAAAATGCAAATGTATAAAATGCGTAATTGTATATATACATATATTTTCGTTCCCCTCTCTCCCCTCTCTCAAATCTCGCTCGCCACTCTCCCATATCTCGCTTGCTCACTCGCCTCTCTCACTCGCTACAATTGATCTTTTTGTATATATATACCAAAACAGATTATACAACTGCTTTCTTTTGTATATGTATAGCGAAATATACATATTTATATTTTTTATGGAGCGCAATTATGCAAACTTTGCTATAACATACAAATATAAATTTTGTATTTGCTATATGTAAAAGTTTACCTTCTAAAAACACAATATGGGCTCATTCATCATATTAGACCCAAGCCCAAGGTCCAAATATGAGGAAATGATAAATGACAATGACAAATCTACCCCTCAGGTATTGAAGAAACAGAGTTAAGAGGTTTAAGCTAAGGTTCAGTCATTTTCTTCTGCGCACCCCAAATCTCGACGGCGATTTCTGGGTCTCTGTCGAGAATCAAAAAGGTTAGTGAAAACTCATTTCTCTCTCTCTCTGTTTCTCTGTTTTTGTGTTTTTTTTTTTTTTTTTGGTTTCAAAGATTTAAGTTTTTCTTTGATACTCACTATTAATCTTGAAAATTGATTTTTTTTTAATCCAAATGGTTCTATACAAAATCTGTTAGTTGTAGTTGATTGTTTTGTGAGTGGTTTGAGGTGGGTTGGTGTTAGTTTTGGGTTTTGTTTGGTTGATTGATAGTTGATTGCATTGACTTCTAATAGGGGTATTACTGTTTTGACGCTTTTTGGTTGTGAAATGATTGAAAATCCACTAATTTAGTGATATAAAGAAAATGGGGTTTATAGGAGATAATCTTGTTTGAAGTTTTACTGATAATCTTGTCTATGTACTTGTTCTGGAAAGGAAGAAAAATGTATGGAATGTACTTGATCTGGAAAGGAAGAAAAATGTATGGAGTTTGAATTGGGAGTTTAATTAGATTGCTGTTTGTGTAATAGTAGCTTATATAGTCAAAGAAATGTATTAGGCTATAGAATTTGTGGGGTTGGGCTTCAGTTATGGTTTTCCTTGGATTGCATTGACTTCCAATAGATATTACTGTTTTGATGCATTTAGTTAATCGAATATTTGAAAAGCCACTTATAGTCAACAAAATGGGGTTTACAGTAGACAATTTTGTTTGAAGTTTCACTAGTAATAATTTCAATGGACTTGTTCTGGAAAGGAAGAAAAATATATGGAGATTGGGATTAATATGTCTGTTTGTGTAATATTATGCTTAGATAGTCAAAAATATATATATTAGGCTCATAATATTCATGGGGAAATTGATACCAAGATAGACATTGCTGACCGTGGAGAAGTATTTGTGAATTTGAAAACTATGAGGTACTTAAAGAAATTTCAAGTCCTATCAATTTAGAGAAAAGAAAAGAAAAGAAATTTCAATTTTATGATATTATAACTCAATTTTTCATGTCAGGCCCGAAGTTGTTTACAAGTTTAAATATGTTAAGTGTTGTTAAAATTGGAACAGAATAATTTCATTTAGTGTTCTTTTGGATACCTTGTGATTCTGTTTTCATTGAGAACGAGCTTGTATATGGTTCATTTTTGTAGATATTCTCTTAGGATTGTTCTGCTTGTGAACGAGCAAGGGCATACAACTAGTTGAAGGAAGGCTGTATTATTGAGATTAGAAAACAGATATTTAATTTCACTTAATTTGTTAATGGTCCAAATTTGTCTACTGCAAATGCAAAACTTCATGTTGCTTGATTCTGGTTATGGTTTATGCATAATGGGAGAAAACTGTATTTCTTCCATAACTAATTGTATGCTTCACTTAACTAACTGTGTTTCTTTCGATCATGTGGGCATAACTAATCGTATGCTAATTGTTCATCAGTATTGATCAGGGTGATTTCATTTGAAGAAGAGATGGAGCAGAGCCCGGCACCATTTTCCGAAATCGGCAGGCGGGCAAGAGGTAATGATTCACCAAAAATTTAATGAGTTCTGATGCTTCTGATACTTATTAGGAAGGTAAAATGAAGTATAGGAAAACATTCATGTACTAATACCATTATTAAACTTGATCTGCAAAACCAATTGAAAGAACCAAGCAGTTCTCCTTTCTATGCTGTTTAGGTAATTGAACCTGTCAAAAGTCAGCCAGAACAAACTAAGTACCCTACCATGCAGGAGGGTTCTCTAGATTTTAGCCCCATGAAATTGTATATTTAGGGTCTCATATTCAATTCCCAGCGGAAGCAATACTACTAGGTGATTTCTTTCTATCTGCCCAAGCCTTGGTGGCTAGAGTTTACATGGCCTGGTTTGCTAAATTCAAGTTCTTTCTGCATATGAGCTGATGTGGAAGATAGTAGGTACCTCGTGGAATCAGTCAAGGTGTGCACAAGCTAGTCCAGATACCACGGTTCTATTTTCTGTTTGGAACTTCACATTTACTGGAGAGTTTCCAAGTGTATACCAGTACCATTGTTGAGCCAATTCACATCAATGTTTTGGCACTTTGGCCTTACCAACTCTACACAATCTCCTCTTGGAAGCAGCTACATGTTTCCCCCCCTATTAAATATGTGATTGTAGTGTATAAGTTATAACACATGTATTAACACTATTTATCAAGAGTACAGTAAGTTTTTTCTTCTGTAGGTTTTCTATTGTCTGGTATACTATTTGTATATGGGTGAGTTTGGCCCAAGCATCAACACAATTTATTTACCTTATAAAAAAATCAAGGGAATTGGACAGAAAATTTTCATGTCATATGTGCTTCTGAGAAGATTTTGTGCTCAAGTACTCATAAAAAGGGAAAAGGGAAGACTTTATGCTCAACCCAGTGTACATATTGCACTTTCATCATCACTAAAAAAATATGCCAAATATATATATATATATATATTTAAAGTATGCCGGTTTATTGGCCTTTCAAGCTATGTTTGCTCAAACTCGCCTCCCAAACTTGTTGAAATAGGTTATACCAAGCCTTGAATAAGAGTAAGTCAGGCTGAATGAGCTTGCTTCAGGTCACTGCGAAGCTGTGCAGAGATTGCAGCAGGGCGAGCGGAGCTCAAACTTTAACCAGCTCGCTTATATAGCCTGCAATAGCCTATTTGTTTCATACTGATTTCTTCCACTTAGATTGTTATAACAACTTATAGGTGAAGTATATAGTTTTGAATTTTGACGGTTCGATTACCATCAAAATTCCTTGAATAGATTTCTATTTAGTGAGCATCATATTAAGACTCATCTAAAGATCTAGTCATTTAACAATTTTGACAACTTTTAGCCATCTCTTAAGATAATCTTCTCTGGAAGAGAGCTTGCATTTTTTTGCCATATGAGAAACTATTCTAATGGTCTGTGAAATGCTCACATTCATGCAGATCTACTGACCAAAGACTACAATTATGATCAGAAGTTCACCTTCTCTATTCCAAGCTCCAGTGGGGTGGTACTAGCTTATTCTCTCATTTACTGTTTCTCATTTAGATTATTTAAGCTGTTGAATCTTCTATTTGGGCTTCAGAAGGCTGCCAAACTTTTCCACCTGCACACATTATTATAGGTTATTTATTATCTTGATATTGGATAAATATGTACTTTAAGTTACAAAATCATTTGTTCATTCTGAAATATATTATTATGTGTCTTCAAGTCTGGTATCTGTCCTTTGTACTAAATTTTTAAAAAGGTGTTTGGGCCAATTTGCACACCTCGACTTTTCCACTGAGTACCTGTTACCATACAAGTATAGGGTATTCTGCCCATCAAGGCTTAAGACGATGGGATAAAATCACCTAGTGCTGCCATTCTAGCAGTACTGGGTTAACAAATTACACCCCATCTGAACATCGAAGGCCCTTTTTCTGAGAAAGGAGAATAGGATGAAATAAAATAAAGCAAAATAGAAAGAAAAGAATCTAACTACATATACACACCCACACGCTGACACACAAGTTTTCTGTCAAATTTATATGAGGTTTTGAAACTTCTGTACTTTTACAACATTGTTAAGGGGTACTAACTTTATTCCTAATTGCCTAATTTTCAGGTAAGACATCCTTTATTCCACATGTGGCTGACACAGTTGTAATTGCTGCATTTGCAATTTGATAATTAAAGACCTGGTCACATCCACTTCTATATATATTATTATTTTTGGTCCTGAAGTACTTGCAAGGCTTGTAAGAACTCAATTTGGTTGTGAAAATTAATAATCCACTATTTTCCCTTTTGAGGGTACAAATAAAGATGTTCTTACTGTTGTTCTTGTACTGTGTCCGAGTACTAGTTTTATAGGATGATCATTCTTTTTTTAATTTATTTATTGAGAAGGATTTCCGTAACATTATTCAGTGGCGAGAGCTTACGTAAAGTTCGTTTTACAACTCAAGGAAATCCTTTGAGAATGAAATATAAATGGTAGAAAGATGTTCATAAGAACATTTGTGTTCTTGATTCTTTAGAAAATGTACTTGCATCTTCCTTTGGTTTTGGGAGAAATGGAAATTGTCCTCTACTTAAGCCATGATTGACGACTTTACCCTGTTATATAGTTAGCAAGAAAAAGAGGTATCTCACCTGATCTCAGCTTACATTGTCTAAAATAACAGTTTGCATTTGCTAATATCTCTTGATTCCGCTTGATTATGGTGTTCCATTAAGTATATCCCTTGAAATTGATCTAGAAATGTTTCATATCTTGCATAAGTTTGCAATTTGTTTGAAAGCGACGTTGGTGAATTCATTGGCAATCATACTTGGTATGCTTTCATTTATTGTGACTATAGAACCTTTCCCAAATCCCAACAGATGGTGCTGGTGTGCTGTAAAATCTGGTGTTTCTGACGTTTATCATTGCTATTTAATGTGCAACTTTTTCTGTATCCTATTAATTTAGAGTTATATCTGAATCTGATCCTAACTTCTGTCATTTTCTCATATTAGGGAATAACAGCTACTGGTGTGAAGAAAGATCAAATTTTTATTGGTGATATAAGTACTCAATATAAGCTCGGAAGTACAGTTGTCGATATCAAAGTTGATACCTATTCCAATGTAAGAGCAGATTGCCTGTCACTTAGACCAGCAATTGCTTGTCCTCTTGATAATCCAATTTGTGATCCTGAGATATATTTAAACTCTTGGGTCTCTTATTTGTAAGTGCAACGAATTTCTTACGTGATGTTTATATGTTATCTTATATGCAGGTCTCAACAAAAGTTACACTGGTTGACGTTTTCCGATCCACGAAAGTGTCCTTAGGCTTCAACATACCTGATCACAAGTCTGGCAAGGTTAATAGTTGTGCTTTCTCAAGTACTGGTCAAAAGAATCTCTGGTCTGTCTGATACACATCAACACATGTATGAGCCAAAGAATTAAATTAGTGTGTCATGGTACCACAGATATTATGGGCGAAGAGACAAATTAGAGGATAAAAGCTAGCTCATTTTTAAATTGATTATTTCCAGTTGTGTATTTGTTTCATTGATGGTACTGGTACAGGCAGATAATGATTTGTGAGTGATTAGTTGTTCACGGTGAACTAACTGAAACTTGGTGAGAGCGTCACTGGCTGCTAAGTGAACAATAATTAATGTGCTACCTACTAAGTATTATTCTTAAAAAGCTTTCTGTGGATACAAGTAATTCATGTAGGTCGAAATCATATATTATCACCAATTACATTTTCACCTTATTCCATAGCATCCTCTTTTCATTGGGTGTCATCATCTCAGGTAATGTTAATTACATCATGCGGTGCAATGTTGAACCTTAGAGTTGGACACATGGACTTGAAACATTTAATGTCTGTTGCACTTTTTCATTAATTTATTTTTACTTCAATTCTGACTAGTTTTTGGGGGATAATGTGCTAATTCTAGACTCCTTTATTCACACACAACTCAAAATTTAAAATCTTATGAAAGATACACTTGTGAAGGACGGGTCTATTTGTTAAGTTGTCTTTGAAAATGGGAGCCGAGGCTTTACTTTTTATCCGATGGGCATGCGCTTAGTGAAGACAATTTGTGGGTCATCTAGATTACTGGTTCTATTATTTTCAATATACAGATGATGCTAATGTGAAGTTGTGAACAGTATAAAAATCTCAGTTTATTTCTATTACACTCTTTTTCAGCAGTTAAGTGGAGTGGAAAGAAAGTAATTGAACCTATCGTGTCAATTAGAGGAGCAAGTTCTACCTGTTATAAAATAGTGTCTAAATAATAGCTAGATTTCGATAGAACTACCTTACCTCATAAGGAAAAACAGTGTGACATGTTTTTTCCAATGTCCTATGATTTCAAGCTGTTTTTAAGTAGGAACAATCTGTATGTTATTTGGTTTGTGAATTCAATATCAATCTCTGAATCATTTATTTTGTATTTTCAGCTCGATGTTCAGTACCTTCATCAGCATGCTGCCATCAATTCCAGTATTGGCTTAAATCCCTCCCCTCTTTTGGAGCTCTCGGCTGCTATTGGCAGCAAGGATTTAGCCCTTGGTGGTGAAATAGGTTTTAATACTGCTTCATCTTCTTTTACCAAGTGCAATGCTGGGATTAGTTTTAACAAACCGGATTTTTCTGCTGCACTTATGTTGTAAGTATTCATATGTTGTTTTCTGCTTAATATACTCTTGGTGCTTCTGAGTTCTTCAAATGTTTTCCTGTTAGCTAAGTAAAGGTGGGATGGTCAATCCAACTATGCTACATGCAGTTATATGCTTTTTATTTATTATGTCAAAATGTTGTGCTGACTATTGAAGTGTAGTTGTCAATTTCTGTCTGCCCCGCTCTCTTTGTTTCATCATTTATTTCCAAGATGTTTTGACTTTTAGCTTTAACGGTTGAAGTCTTGGTGCACCACCATTATCAGAAATAAAAATAAGTTTACATCTGTAATCTACTAATCTGACTATGAATAAATCTTTACATTTTTTGATATTAAAAAAAGTAGTTTTCTGGACATTCTTAAGGGAAGGAAAAGAATGGAGAGAAATCTTGTGTGAGGGAATGCCTGTAGTACTAGTTTTAGGAAAACATTAACTTGCTGTTTGGTTTAAACTACATAAATTTTCCAACCAAATTTTCATCAATTTGAAAGTTAAAGAAGTATATGAGAAACCAATCTCTCTACCCCACAAAGTTAGGACCTTAGGGGTAAGGTCTGCATACACCCCACCCTCCCCAGACCCCACTTGTGACACTGGGTATGTTGTTGTTTAAAAGTTAAAGAAGTGATGTTGTTGCTGAAGCTCTGCAAAATTCAACTAGAATTATTTGAGAAAAATTCTGCCGGAGTTAATGGACGCAAATATAATCTCTAGAAAGAACATGCCATTACTGTCTATTTTTTTTTTTGAAACTGGTAACATTTGTATTTCTTATTGTACTTAGGTAGTACTGAAAAACCATATTTACAAAAGCAGAAAGGAAGTATAATCTATCCAAAAACTGAACCAAATCTAAATGGTTCCTAAAACATCTATGATTGACTCAGTTTCATTGGAGTAGACATTTGAACACCAAAAGCAAAACAACAAAATACACTTGAGCTTTACTTCCTGCAGGTTGTTGTTCCTATTCTCAAAACATCTATCGTTTCTCTCCCTCCATATAGTCCACCAAATACTAGTAGGGATCATCCTCCATATCTTTCTTTGTTTGTAGCCCCAACTCCAGCCATCTCCCAACTGAATATAGTCTCATCAATCTTGCTAGACATACACTAAGATATGCCTCTGAGATTAAGGAAAATCTGCCACAGCTGCTCAGTAAAGTTGCAATGTAAGAAGAGATGTCTCACTGTCTCATTAGCCTTACCACACAAGGAACATCTGTTGCATAGAGAGATTCCTCTCTTGGCGCATTATCCAATGTCAAAACTGCTTCATTGGCTAGTAGCCATGTAAAGCATGGGCACTTTGATCCTCCAGATTTGCTTCCGAGACCATTTGAAGTCTTGAATGCCACCAAGACTATCTGCTTGTATCCTTCTTTCACCTTGTAACTACCTTTGTTGTGCCCCTGCCACCATAAATAATCCTCGCCTGTTTGTATACCTTGAGAATTCTCTAGAACCTTAAACAATTCAAGTATTCTAGGAATTTCCCAGTCATTCAGATTTCTTCTAAGGATCAGATCCCAGCCTTGTTGTGTCCACATTTCAGCGACAGTCTTCTGTTGGTATTGAGCCAATGTAAAGGTGTCAGGAAAATGATCTTTGAGGCGCATACCACCCATCCATTTATCAAACCAAAAACTGGTTTTTCTGCCATTTTGTACCTTGACAGTTGACTGATTACTAAGAAAAGGTCAAAATATTCTGATGGATTTCCAAAGGCTAATCCCATGGGGGGTATTTACCTCTTTTGTTACCCATTTATTTAGCTCCTCATACTTGTTGTTGATCACCCTATACCATAGTGCTTGGTCCTCCTGTCCTCCTGATGGTACCTCCATAACCATTTCACCTTAGCTTTGCTATGGTTTTTGTGATTCTTGATACCTATTCCACCTTGCATCTTACTTCTGATGATGTTATTCCACTTGACTAAGTGAAAGCCTTTTCTTTCCTTATTTCCTTGCCACAAGAAGTTTCTTCTAACTTTGTCCAACCTCTGAACTACTGACTGAGGAATATGGAAGATAGATAACATATATGTAGGGAGAGCATCCAAAACAAAGTTTATCAGAGTTAATCTACCTCCCAAGGAGAGGTATTATTGTGATCTCCATCTGGCTAGTTTCTTTTCACATTTCTCCAATATTGGGTTCCAAATGTTTATGGCTCCAGACTTTGCCCCCAAAGGCATGCCCAAGTATATTGATGGCAGAGTACCTATCACTCCTCCCAAGGTTTGTGAGAGGTATTCCATATCCGGAACCACATTAATTGGATACAAATGGCTTTTGTTCCAGTTTATATGTAGTCCAGATATGGCTTCAAAGTAGACTAGTATAAGTCTCAAAATCAGCAATTGCTCCTCCTCAGCCCCACAAAAAATTAGTGTATCATCAGCATACTGTAGGTGTGTGATCTCCATACTATTCCCAGCAACCTTATTGACTTCAAATCCCTGTATTCTTCCTGTTGTCTTGGCTATCTTCAACATATTGTTAAGCCCCTCCTTAGCTATGATGAACAGGAAGGGTGATAAGGGATCCCCTTGCCTGATTCCTTCAAAAACCTCGTCCGAGAACTTGTATAGAGAAGGATTTCCCGCGGTGCAGCAGTTCTTCCATACCAACTTAGCTGCCCACAGATCATCTTTCAAAACCTGACTTGAAACTCTTTCTCGCCTAACTAGCAGTTGAAATAGGGATTCACTTGAAAAGAGAGCAGTACTACAAGAAAGCTGTAAGACAGAAATAATTCCTCTATGTGCACTGAAAAAGCCTTCAGGAGACCCATTGATGAGTACTGAAAACTTAACCGTTGAAATACAAAACTTGATCCAACTGATCCATCTGCTACCAAATCCCATTTGTCTCAGCATACTTAGAATGAAATCCCAATTCACATGGTCATATGCTTTCTCAATATCAAGTTACCAGGTTTCTTATGGGACACTCTAGAATCAATTGCTTCATTAGCTATAAGCACTGCATCCATTATCTGCCTTCCTCTGATAAAAGCCATCTGTTGTTTGTCTACCAACTTATCCACAATTAAGCTGTGATGGGTCTGAAGTCCTTGAGTTCCTTTGCTCCTATCTTCTTAGGAATCAGTGCTATGTAGGTTGCATTATAGTTCTTTTCAAACATCCCAGTTGAGTGAAAATTGTGGAAAGCCCCCATAATGTCATGTTTAATGATCTCCCAGCATTTTAGAAAGAACCCCATTGTGTATCCATCAGGACCAGGGGCTTTGTCTATATCACACATTTTTAAACACTCAAGTACTTCTTGTTCCTCAAAATCTACCTGCAATGCTTCATTTTCACCCTCTGTAATGGTAGGATGGTTGCTGATATTTCCAGAGGGTCTCCAACCTTCAGGTTCTATGTACATCTTTTTGTAGAAAGAAATAATTTCTTCCTTAATTCTGTTTGGCTCTGTTATAGTCTCTCCCTGTACTTCCAGTTGATCAATATGGTTGCATCTCTTGTGGGCATTAGCTGTTTGGCGGAAAAACTTTGTATTCCTATCCCCTTCCTTGAGCCACAAAGCCCTTGATCTCTGTCTCCAGGCCACTTCCTCATTCTTCAAACACCCCTTATACTCCATGAAAAGTGTGGCTTTTTTTTCTATCTCCTCAGTTAAAATTCTGTTGCTCTGATGTGATTCTAACTCAGCCATCTGATTGAGAAGGTTGTTCTTTTGCAATTTCAGATTACCTTGTTCATTTCTGCTCTCCATTCTTTCAGTTTCCCTTTGAGGGCTTTGAGTTTGCATGCTAAGATGTAATTTGGCTTCCCATAGAACTCCAAATCATTCCACCAAACCTTGATTCTTTCAACAAATCCTTCTTGGTTCAGCCACCAATTTTCGAACTTAAAATAGGATTTAGATTGCTCCCAATGTCCACACAACAAGGCTATAGGAACATGATCAGAAGTCACTCTTTGCATAGTAGTTTGCTTTATGTTGGTGAAAAGATTATTCCATTCTGTGGAGACCATAATCCTGTCTATCCTGGATGCTGTGATATGGTTATCACCCTTGTACCAGGTATACCTTCCACCACTTAATTGTAGATCAATGAGGTCCATGTCTTCAATTCATTCTGAAAACTCTCTCATTGCTGAGTTTAACCTGTTGCATTCCTTTTTTTCAGAAGGAAATCTACAGACATTAAAGTCACCACAAACATCCTATGGACCATCCATCAAGCCTCTTACATCAGCCAGTTCTTCCCATACAAACCTCCTCTCCACTTTATTATTCGGAGCATACACTCCGGTTATATGACAGTCAAAATTGCTTGTCTGAGCTTTGAATTTACAAGAGAGAGTATAGGCTCCAACTTGCATAATTTCCCCTTCCCACATTCTGGAATCCCATAACATCAGGATTCCTCCTCTGGTTCCATTGGCCTCTAAACAAGCATATTTAATCCATCTCCCTGCCCAAATTTGTTTAACTAAGTCCCGTACATCGCCTTCCAATTTAGTTTCCTGGAGGCAGACAATGTCTGCTTTCCAGTCCTGCAACAGGTTTTGTACCACCCTTCTCTTTCCCTGTTCATTCAGCCCCCTAACATTCCATGAGATTAATTTTATCTTCATGGAGTATTATGTGATTTCCCCTTCCCCTTCCCTCTATCCCCATTACTTTTGAATTTGACATCAAAAGCTATCAAATTTTTTAACTCTTGTGCTCCCTTATGCTTTACTCTTTTAACTTCTATTGTTTGCTCCATTCTTCTGGCATGTCTGCTTGCATCAACCTGCTTAAGCAACTCTAGTGCTTCCTCTTCAAGCCCCTGAAAATCTACTCCAAACATCTTGTGAGGTTTAAGAAGATTTTGTTGTACCCATGTTGGCAGTAATGTCTATTTTTTTTTTGCAGCATATGTTCAAAGCGAAGTCTTCAAGGGGTGAAAATAGGCAGTCAAAAGGAAACTAGGTTATCTTTCGAATTTCATTAGTTGGAATCCCAGATCTGAGCTATAGTTTCATTATGCGCTATCTTTAAAAGGGCATAGATATAGTTGGTAAATAGATAGGTTGAAAGTTTAGAAGTGATATGAAGAAATTGTTAGTGATTAGTAGTAAGAAATTAAAACGTCGGTACAAGATACTAGCTTCAAAAAACATAAAACAACTTATTTTGATACTTTACCTTATAAAAAAACAAATAACTACTTTTCATCCAAATCAAGAAAATTTTAATGGGTTTTAAGTTGATTATCATGATTTTATTTCATATATTTTGCTTAATTATAGATATTTCAATTCTTTGTTCAAGTAGTTATGGTTTGTGTCTGTAGTAATTTTTCTTTGCATTATGCCGATGTATACACATACATATATGAATTGAAATAGCGAAATATGGTCATTGAGGGTTCATATAGCCGACCCAACTTGTTTGGAACTGGTGTAGTTGTTTGCACACAAAAGGCCAAATAAATTCTTAGCGCTTTCTGCTTTTGACCTAAGTTGTGTGTGGACTCTTCACTTTTGATGCCGCACCCGTGTCGGATTCTCCAAAAATACACTACAGTTGGAGAATTTGACACACATGTTGACATTTTGAAACTTTTGGGGAAGCCACTATGACATGAATTACAATAACTTGCCTCAATCCCAAATTAGTTGAGGAAGCAACCATGACATGAATTACAAAAACTTCTATTTCTGAAAGGTGTTTTCATGTTGAAACAAGTACATTTAAAAGATTGTGTACATCCTGAGTAGCGGACTTTTTGTTAAAAACATGTAAAATCACATGTTGAAATCTGGAGTCCGGAGCTAAAAGGGAAGATTCTGTTGCAAAAATGCCATAAGGGCAAACAAATTCTGAAAAAAACCAAATGTGCATGGCCTCACACGCCTTGCCCTTTGTCCCTTAATGGCCATCAAGTAAACGTCAAAGGCAAGGCGCATGACCCCGCACGCCTTATAAGGCGCAGGGGTCCGTGCGCCTTACGCCTTATTGGTGGGCCCCAAAGGAAACCACAAATTTTACCCTAGTTAGGAAATAACTAGGGAAGGTTGAAGAAAAAACAAAAGAAAAGTCAAAACAACAATGATAACATTTTCTTTATTCCATTTTGGTTAAAGTATTTAGAACAAAATCAGTAATTTTATTTTCCAAACAATACATTTTGACATAATAGTTTTCCATATTAAGAACAACTTTTTTTTTAAAAAAATAATCCTGTATTGGCTGTTTATGTGAACATTTTATATAATCAAATTGCCCTTTCTCTCTTCTTTTCTCCCCGTGTTTCCCTTCTCTTTCTCTCTCTAGATTTTTCTCCTCCCAACTCTTTTTCCTACATTTATAAAAATACTACGTCGCTTGATTTGAAGAGACAAAGAAATTGATGATACTTGAGTTTAATATCAGAAAATTTACTTTGGATATCACATACTCTATCTAATTTATTTATCTTGTTTCTTTTACTAATATAAATTATTTTAAATATATTTACTCATTAGGTGTATTTCAATCTGTTGTGGTCATGTCATTTTCCTAGTTTACTCAGTTTTCTGGTGACTGATCAAAGGTAGAGCAGTGAGCACCAAAAGGAAAGGAAATATTAAAAGTATTTGATTGGGGGGGAGGGGGGTCTTTGGGAAAGAAGGGAAGGTGTGGGGCGATGTGCCTTGCCCTTTTGGCTCCGGACTCTTGAAATCTGCATGTCCGGGATATAGCCTCTCTATATGGTGCTTTGCAAAGAGGGTTTGTAATTGGAACTTAATTCCATTTCTCATTTGTTTCTTGAGCTCATAAAAAGTTGGTCAAGATTAAGTGTATGACCGAGAATGCATACGATGCTGAAACACTTCAATTTTTATTTTCCTAATTGATGATGTACATCAGCTTTATTCATTCTGTCAAAAGCAAAGTTCATTGATGATTTAGCTTGTCCTTTCTGCATAATACATGGAAAATTTAATTCACACATCTCAAGTATCTATTCTGCACTTTTGTTGCTATCCATGTAGAACGGATAGGGGACAAGCTGTGAAGGCATCATATGTACACTTGGTAGATCCAGCAAATGGAACTGAAGTCGGTGCAGAGATGATACACAGATTATCTACCTACGAGAACAGCTTCAGCATCGGGAGTGCTCACAAAGTCGACCCATTAACATCATTGAAGACTAAATTTTCTGACAATGGGAAAGTTGCAATGCTTTGCCAGCGGGAATGGAGGCCAAAGTCACTTATTACTTTCTCAGCCGAGTATGACACGAAGGCAAAGAATTCAGTACCCAAGTTGGGTCTTGCCCTTGCTTTGATGCCATAAAAACTGCACTCTCTCTAATTCAACCAGTTTTACTTTGGTTGCTTGGCTTTGTTAAAATTCTTTCAGAAGGCCTCAAGTGTTGCCCTTTACATCTTACATCATTTTTTTTGTTTGTTAAGATTCATATAATGATGATAAATTTGAAAGAATATGTTGTTACAGTAGCATTGTTGCATAAGCCTTTTCAAGGTTTACTGACTTTCTATTACCTTGAAACTATTGATACCATGTATTTTTTGGAGAATGAAATATTTCTGATGCTTCGCGTTTTTCGCAACATTTTGTTGAGCTTAATCTTGCTTCCAACTTCTTATGATGTAGATTTTTGTGTAACATGGACTGTTTACTCTTTAATTAGCTGGAGAAAAAATAGGTGATGAGTAATATAAAATCAAGTAAACTTCATAATCAACTTTATGGTTGTATTTTTGGTTGATAATGATGTATGGTTGGTTATGATAGAATGAACTTTGTAGTTAACGTCCATAATGACATATAGTGATGTTTGGTGAACGCCTCAACTAGCTTCACATTAAATTTATGGCCTGTAATGTTTTTGAGCTGATGGTCTATCGAGAATTGTTTTTTTATCTTATAATGATAAAAATAAGATTTGTGTACATATTTTCGGATCACACTTGGATATGTTACTGTAATAATCTTTCATGATATGGTATAAATTTCAATTAATAGAATATTTTAGAATTTAGAGTACATAAAACACTACATCTATATTGGAGGTGCATGGAAGGAAATAGACAGCTACCTTAATTAGTACCTCAAGATTAAATGATTAAACTATTGTTTTAAGATAACATTTGACAAAGAAAAAAGAATGCAATTAATTGGATAATAAGTTGGGGTGCCAAAGTGAATTACTTTTTTTTTGTCCAAACCAAAACCAAAAAAGGGAAAGAATATTCAATACTCCCTTAGTCTCATATTAATTATCAACATTAATAAAAACATCAATTCCAAAATATTTATCAATTTACAAAATCAAAATAGAATTAATAACTTTTTTTTTCAATTTCCCTTAAAATTAATTATTTTTAAAGTAAAAAATATTAATTATATTGTTAAGAGTAAATTAGTAAATACATTTCTTGTTTATAATTTTTAATAAGTCATGTAAAATAAAAATATAACAACTAATACGTAACAAAAGGAATATTATTATTGTGAAACTTTTGGTGCTCACAACACTAAATATAGGGATGTAAGTTAACAAAGAAAACAAAGCATGCAAACAAATATATATAACTATTTTTAGTATGAAAGTAGGTAAGCTGTACCATTTGTTACATTGTGTATAGACTTTTTCAAAGTTTTGACCTAGCTAGATTTAATTTTCTTTCATATAAAAACACATTATTATTATATTACAATATATGTTAGTGTATTAATATAAGTTATGGTTTTTTCTAGTCATTATGTTAGGTGAACATGTACGTACACTTTTGCTAACGTAATATCTCCACATGATCTTCTATCTAAACTTGCTTGTTGTTACAGGTTAAATTACACTAATAATATCAATATCTGAATCGTCCAAAATTGAATTACGAAGAGCAAATCATATATCTTAATATGGTCAAACAAGTTAATGGATTCAATCTTGATTTGTTTCCAAAGATAACCCTTGATTAGTATAACAATTAACTTTAATGAGGAAAAGGTTTCTATTCACGTATGTACTTATTATAGTATCATATTTTTCGAAATCAATTTTGATTTACAACCAAATTGTAATCTTTGTGTTTATATATAACACATAAAGAGTTGAATTTGCAATATTGTTTGGATATTTAGATATAATTGATTGCAACAATCCAATCGTAACCATAAGAATATACCATATTAAATTCTTTCTATAAATATGGATGCACTATATAGTCCGCTAAACACTCTATCTAAAGTCGAGGATCATACGTTTACTTCGATTTTAAAATCTGATTTGCGAGAAATCATTATTTTCACTAACATTCTGATTAAAAAAAAACAATTTAATTTGTACCCTCTATTATTACTATAAATTGTGTATAATAAGTATTGAGACGGTGCAAAAAAATACACACATAATCATATTGCTTATTAGGTATTTATTGCTAAATATGTGAATAAACATCAATTGATAATATAATAATTAACTTGCTATATCATATAAATTTCACTCATAGTGTAAACACATCTTTATAGTATTAGTAATTACGTAGTTTTCTATTCTTTTATGTTGCTTTATTTTATAATTCGTATTTTGATATTATATTGCCATTTTTTTTAATCCTTTTATGAATAACTTTCTTTTAAGTCGAAGGTCTATCAAAAACATCTCTACCCATAAGCATAAAGATGAAGGTTGTATATATATATATCTTATTCTCCCCGAATTCATTTTATGAAATTACACCAGATATATTATTGGTGACGTTCTAATATATATATAACTTAAATGCATAAAAATAATGAGCTGGCCAAGGTAGCTTATCCACTTTTATATGCTTTTCTAAACCATTTTTTAACCAATAGCAATCCATTAATTTACTAGACCCCTCTACCATCACCTAATCCTCTTGCCTTTGTCTATAACTTACCAATTCCCAAACAAACCAAAGATAAATATAAAGATTATTCATCTAAGTTATACCTATAAGCCATTTTTCTCTCCAAAGCAAAAAGCAAAAGATTATGGAAAAAATGATCAACAAATTAGATAATCATCATGATCATGATCAATACATTTTTAGATCAAAACTTCCTAATATTTACATCCCAAATCATTTACCTCTTCACAAATATTGCTTTGAAAACATTTCTCAATTTAGTTCACGCACTTGTTTAATCAATAGTGCCACGGGTGCGACATACACTTATGCCGATGTTGATCTTACTGCCAAAAGAATCGCCCTCGGGCTCCACAAACTCGGTATCGAACAAAGAGATGTCATCATGCTCTTACTTCCGAATTCGCCCGAATTCGTGTTCTCGTTCCTCGGAGCGTCGTTCCGAGGCGCGATCAGCACGACCGCGAACCCGTTCTACACTCCGTCCGAAATCACGAAGCAAGCGAAAGCATCGAACGCGAAGCTCATCATAACACAATCTTGCTACGTCGATAAAATCAAACATTACGCTGAGGAAAATAGAGTTAAAATCGTGTGCGTGGACGATTCCTTGCCGTTGCCCGATGGATGCCTTAGTTTCACAGAGTTATTATTAACTACTACTCATCCATCAGACGAAAACAATTGCAATGATGATGACAACATCATTTTATCTGATAGTGTAAAAATTCTTCCTGATGATGTGGTGGCATTACCTTATTCGTCCGGTACGACGGGGTTACCAAAAGGAGTGATGCTAACACATAAAGGACTTGTTACAAGTGTGGCACAACAAGTTGATGGTGAAAACCCTAATCTTTATATCCATAGTGAAGATGTGATCATGTGTGTTTTGCCATTGTTTCATATTTATTCTCTCAATTCAATTTTGCTTTGTGGATTGAGAGTTGGTGCAACTATTTTGATAATGCAAAAATTTGAGATAAAAGGATTAATGGAGTTGGTGGAAAAATATAAAGTAACAATTGCACCATTTGTGCCACCTATAGTATTGGCCATTGCAAAAAGTCCATTGGTAGATAAATATGATTTGTCATCTATAAGGATGATAATGTCAGGGGCAGCACCAATGGGAAAAGAGCTTGAAGATACTGTTAGAGCTAAATTGCCTAATGCCATACTAGGACAGGTATAATCCTACAATTTTTTATTTTATTTTTTTGTATATTATTTTTTTTTTAAAAATATTTTATAAATTTTAATTTCTAGTGTTATAGAAGAATATTTGCACTCAACTATATGTATATAGCCGGCCTAGTGATTGGGATTAATTTTGTTTCATTTGTCTAAGTTTTGATAGGCAGATTTTTCTAGTATATATACTTGAGTTATTAGGTACCTGATGTGAAATAGTTGAAATGTATGCGCGAGAGCCATGACTCAAACACCATCATCATAAAAAAGTCGTAAGAGAACATAATATTTGTTTATGGTGTAAGAACACAAACAAATAATTAATAATCTAAAAATTAAGGTAAATAATATGCTATAATAAGTTGAAGCACACTTGTGGTATATATATTTGTCCCGTTTCAATTTGTTTGTTTGATTTTAATTTGACATAGAGTTTAAGAAAGTAAGAAAACGACTTTTGAATCTTGTGATTTAAACTTAAAGATATGTAGAATATACCAAAATATCTTTTAGTTTTCTAGTCTAAAACATGTCACGTGGAAAATTAGAATTAAAGAGTTGTCAAAAGAAGAAAGAGACGTTCCTTTTTATTAAAAGGGACAAAAAAGAAAAGTAAGACAAATATTACTACTATTGTAAGTGTATTTTATTACATCAAAATGATCAAATGTCAATTTTTAGCAAACAAAACGGCATTTATGGCAAAAGACATAAATAAAGCTAGAAATAGACCAAATCATGTGCAATTTGGGCAAAAGTCTTTAAGCTAATGTTATGACTTATTGTGATATACACATTAAATTGAATAGGGATATGGCATGACTGAAGCAGGCCCAGTATTATCAATGTGTTTAGCATTTGCAAAACAACAGTTTGATGTCAAATCAGGTTCCTGTGGGACAGTTGTTCGTAACGCTGAGATGAAGATCATCGATACCAACACCGGAACACTGCTTCCCCGGAATCACGCCGGAGAAATTTGCATTAGAGGTGATCAGATCATGAAAGGTAATATACGCGTTCACGTTAATTTTAATACTAAAGTGTATATCGATAGATATCATAGTCAGGCCCAATAATATAAATTGGCCCAATTAATATACTTTATATGTGGACTCATTGTTGTGTTTTGATCCAAGTATAATGAGACTAAGAAGTTTAATGGCCCATTAAAATACAATATATGAGGTTCAACATATGTTTAGCCCATGTTTATTGGCTCAATTATGAAATGTTTCTTTTCCAACTCCATTTAATGCAGAGACTTACATAAATCCCATTAGTTTAGGAGCTAATTACTTAGATACACTTTAGTTTACAATTTTATGTATTTTACCAGATTTCGGTACCTCCAAATACATGTATCTCAGATACATGAAGTCAGATTTAAGTGTAATTTGTTCTAGATACATTGTATCCAAGTGAATTCGTATGTATCTGAGATACATAACATATCTCGCTCACCTCCCTCACCTCTCTCCCATCTCGCTCGCCACTCTCCCAAGTATCTAGTATCCATATACATGAAAATCACTCCAGATACATATATCTAGTCTGATTCGCATGTATCGGGGATACATACGAATTAATCTAGCTCGCCTCCCTCTCCAATCCCACTCGCCTCTCTCCCTATTTTTGTGTACCTGGTAGCAAAAATACATGTATGTAAGTGTAAGATACGTAGGAAACTCTTAATTAGTGATAAAATACGTAATATTGTGAAAGTATAGGTAATAATAGTATATATATGATAGTGAAGTATGTCTAATCATGTAGTGTTTCCTTCACTGTATCAATCAAATTTTTATATACTGACAGTACTTTTTTGCACACACTCTTTTTTATTTCCGTTGCATATAAGTTTATACTAACCTAAAAAAAATTCGAATTTTTGAATATGAATAGGATATTTGAATAATCCAAAAGCAACAGAGGAAACAATAGACAAAGAAGGATGGTTACATACAGGTGACATTGGATACATAGATGATGATGATCAAGTGTTCATAGTCGATAGATTAAAAGAATTAATAAAATACAAAGGATATCAAGTGGCTCCTGCTGAATTAGAAGCTATGCTTATTTCTAATCCAAACATTATTGATGTTGCTGTTGTCCCGTAAGTCGTTACGATAAAATTAGTTTATGAAAATATTTTTTTTTGAAATTCGAATTAATGACCTGTCCATTTAATTATAGGATGAAAGATGAAGTTGCTGGAGAAGTTCCTATTGCATTTGTAGTGAAAGCAAATGGTAGTAATATTTCTGAGGAAGAGATTAAACAATATGTATCCCAACAGGTAAATATCATTTTTTTATTACTTTGTTTAAAAAAAAAGACGTTTTTTATATTTAGAAACAATTTAATTATACGTGACTAAGAAAATTATGTTTCATACAGGTTATATTTTACAAGCGAATAAATAGAGTATTTTTCATAGAAGAAATTCCAAAAGCTCCATCAGGGAAAATACTTCGAAAAGATTTAAGAGCTAAGCTTGCTGCAGATTTAGCTAGTTGACTTTTATTATGGGAAAAAATAGAAATTCTATATGTTTTTTTTCTCTCTTTTAATTATTTCATGATTCATGATATATAGGAATTTGTAAAAAAATATGAACCAAATTTATAATATGCTTATAATTATTTGATTTGTATATTGAACCAATGAAATTACTTGTGTTTTTTGGCTAGTTGACTATGGTGTATTTTTTTTAATCAGAAAAGGGTCAAAATGTTCTTAAATGACGTAAAATGATTTTTTTTATTACATAATAATAATAATAAATTTGACGATATCAGACAATAAAATTTGAGTAATAATCAAAATAAATTGTAAATAATGCGTAAATACCATCCAAACAAATTGTTAGTAGCATAATGTTGGTCTTTCCCTCATCTCCCTCCACCAGTGTAATTATTTACTTACGACTTAATGTATAATTAGTTTTTTTTTAAACTTGTCATGATATTCCACTTAGATATTTGAATCAAGTCTTGTTTCAACGGAACACATCAATTTCTAATATAATATTTCAATAACACCCTTTCGATTCACTTAAACACATAAAACATATCATTTTTTTAAAAGTATAAACATCAACATCAAGTAGAAAATGTTAACTTTTCGTAGTGCAACATTTGTTTTTCCAACAAAATAACTTCAAACAAATTTCATACAAATAATGAAATATACAATATAAAGTTAAATAAATTTTGGAAACAAAAAATCATATAATCAACAAGATAAAGGGAAGAAGAGTCAAGTCCTATGAACTCATAGAGTTTCGTTAAGGAAATTAGTCCCTTCAAGTACTCGATGTTATGGAATATATCCTCACAGGATAAGATGTCTCATGACAAACAAATAGCGGTACCTCAAGTTTGTTGTTCAACGAACCACTCAAACACTAGAAGTTTATGGAAAAGCAGAATTTTTTTCTTACTATGTAGTGTTTTTTCTTCTTGTAAGCTTGTTTCAAAAACTTGTATCAATATCTGAGAAAGATTCAGATATTTATAGCCTACAAGTGAGCACAATGATTCATGCACGATATGTGAAAAGATAGCCTAGAAATATGACAGGTTGCATTCATCTGTCATGAGTATTCATGAATGAAATAACTTCATTCATACTTGCAACACTTTCACATTTTTAATTCACCAATCTTTATTCTATGTACCATTATCCATTCACACATTATACAATGAACCCAACAGAAAATTCATGAAATTTACGATTTATTGAGGCAAATGTATATAAATAAAGAAAATAACATAACATTTTATATGATTAATTTAACTATACATACCAAATGAATGTGTAACTTAACTTAAAAAACAAAGGGTACGTCATTATTAGGGGTGTACATGACCGGGTTGGTTCGGGTAACCATTTGTGTCAAATTTTTAAATTTATAAATCAAATCAAACAAATAAAACTCAGGTTTTTTTGGATTGGTTCAAATATTTCAAATACCAAACCAAATCATTTGTGTCAAATTTATTTTTAAATCAATCCAAACTAATAAACATCGGATTTTTTCGGTAAAGTATTCATACAAACATATAATTAACTTATGTTCCAAATATTTTCTTAGTCCAACCAAAATACAACCATCTAAGATGTTTTTTAATAAGAAAATAACACAAAATATGAGATGAGTGATGATGACACTAAAATATTCAATAAAAAATAATAATGAAATCGTATAAAATAAATATTGCAAATTGATAAGTCATAATGAAAATTATCATAATTTAAAATTACTAAATCATGCTAAAATTAGTCTAATAAGTATTAATTACTACATGATTAAAATTAAAGAAAAATTAAAATCAGGTTATGTATTTTAAATGTCTAAACCAATGTAAAACAAAAGAACAAATATTCAACATTATTGTCATTCTTAATGTTGAATTAGTTTATTTTGTTAGTATTAGTATTGATTTGATTTTGAATTGAGCTTTATTCTAGAGTTACTAATATTTATGGACTAACCTTTATTGGACCATTCAAAATTCTAAGTCTCAAAAAACTTGAAAAAATATGTAATAATTATGGAAATGTACAAGTAATATTTAGAAATTACATCAAAGTAAATACTTTTATGTATAAAATAAATTTTAAAAATTATATATATAATGTCGGATTGACTTTTTTTAGTTAAAACCAAAGCAACCCAAGTTTAGTCGAATTTTTTTCTCGATACCAAGCCAAGTCAAACTAAATCATTAATCGGTTTTTTCTTTCCGATTTATCCCTAGTCATTATTTTTGAAACATAAACAAATAAGAAAAAACTACAGAATATGGCAAACATTAATATACATTTAAAATAAATAGCTACAATTTTTTTTTTATGTTATATGGATATAACTACGCAATAAATAGCAAAGTTAATTATATACAAATAATTAAAAAAGTTATTATTACACACCTAATTACTTATGTCTAGGCATGTTTTATGTGATTGGTTCCCCATATTTACCCTCATTAATACTTTCTCTTTCATCAATATTTCTATATCACAAAATTTCTGTATTTTTCTCTCAAATTTCTTTCAATTTAAGATCTTTTTGATGATTCATCAAATATCTTTTAATTGATTATTTCCTAGTTTTTATGAAGATCATATTTTTATACATATATATTGCATATATTTTTATAGGCTTTCAATTGAAGAATTATTTGTTTCTACATTACAATGGCTATAGTTATAAAAAAAAAAAGTAGTACAAGAAGAACATGAACAAAAATAGATTGAGGTTTGTGTGATTGACAAATTTGTATATAGTAGAATAGTTATATACATAGATACTTGTATTTTAATATTAACACAAGTTGAAATGGTAACTTGTGAATAGAAGTATATTTGGATACATAAGTAATTTATCGAATTTGAAAGGTTGATTAGGCAATTCAAGTATAATTGGATACATTAATACTATATTTTTATAAACAAATACATGAGTTAACACCAAGCCTCAAGTATTATAGAAAAAAATTGTTCAAAAGGAGATTGACGTTTGTTGGCTTTTTCAAATTTTTATACAACTGAATACTTGCACACTTTGCTACCTACACATCATTATTTTCCATTTTTTTTTGTTCTGAGTTGTCAAATGTATCCATCTTTTGTTTAGCAACAATGTATTCATATGTATACTATATTGGTATATTGATCATTGTTTGTTTAACAACAGTGTATTCATTTTTCAAATTATCATGTTCATATGCTAAATTGTTATACTTTATCTTGTTTAATATATTAATACATTAAGTTTTTTTACAAATACTTGTATCTTTGATAAATTAATACTTTAAATTTTATAAATAAAGATACAATACATTTTCCTTATTTAGTTCATTGTAATTAAAACTGTATCAGTGTATATAAAAAACATATACAATAATACAGCTAGAAAAAGACATAATTGTAGTCATTTTTTTAAAATATCATACTTATAGCTATTGAACTTTAATAACCCTATAAATATAGTCATTTTTGTAAGTTGCTCAAAAAATAAAACAAATTAAAACTACATAGATGGATAATTTTAGAGAGGAAAGGATCAAAATTGTCCTTTATGTTTGAATTAAGAATCAAAGTAATCCTTGTGTTTTAATATGGAGCACTAATAGTCCTTCATGTTTCAACAATTGGTACACTTTTGATACCCTTACTAACAGCCCTCTAAATTCTAACAGAACTTCTCTTTTGGACGTGAGAAAGGTTTCCACCATTGCCAAAAAATCCCCTTTCTTTTCCTTCATTAGTAGCTATCCATAATTTCATAACTTTGATTTTCCTGTGAAATAAATAAAATAAAAATAAAAAGACTTTGGAGAATTGTGCGTGCCAAAACAGCAGCACCAAAATAGCCTCTAAATCAGCATTAAACTTGCATCAATATCACGACCAGAAAACACCAGAACTGTGTCAGAAACAGCAGTAGAAAATCACCATAACAACAGCAAAATAGCTACAAAACTGCACGAGAAAAGCTCCAAAAACAGACCCCGAAATTGCACCAAAACATCAACTCCATATTCGCACTAAAACAACACTAAAGTTGCACCAAAACAGCACCAGATTCGCATAGAAACTACACCAAAAAGAAAAGAAATTGTTCTGGCACAGTTCTCCAAAGTCTTTTTATTTTGATTTTGTTTGTTTCACAGAGAAATCGAAGTTATGAAATTATGGATAACTACTATTGAAGGAAAAGAAAGGGAAGATTTTTTGTCAATGGTGGAAACCTTTCTCACGTGCAAAAGAGAAGTTCCGTTAGAATTTAGACGGCTGTTAGTAAGGGTATCAAAAGTGTACCAATTATTGAAATATGGAGGACTATTAGTGCTCCATGTTAAAACACAAGGACAATTTTGATTCTTAATCCAAACATAAAGGACAATTTTGATCATTTTCTCAATTTTAGATGGTGGAACTAAATTGGGCCTCATTAATTGGGCCATGCAGCAGGCCCAAAGTAAGAACCTCTTCTCTAAAACCCTAATACATATAAATGAAATGAACGAACGAACTCAGCTGTTGCAGAGAAAGAGAACGCTGCAGAGAAGAAGACGCCGCTGCAGGAATCAAAGCGGTAATCACATTCTTGTCTCTTCTATTTACAATTGGATTGGATTTATGTTTTGCTTATGAGTTTATCAGATTTTTGAGCATTTGAAAAAACACACATCTTTTTTGAGCTAAAGGAAAAGATCTAAGGCTTAGGCGTTTTGGAATGGGCTTGTGTATAAAGTTTGAGGATTTGATCGAATCGTTGATTTGGGGTTTTAGATAATAGTCCGAGTTTTTTATTTGTTGAAATGGGTTTGTGTCAAAAGCTTCAATTTTTCAGTTTAATATAACGAATTGTTTGATTCTTGAAATTTTGGTGTGGGGGTGGGGTGTTATCTGTCTTTTTCTGTTCAGAGTAATGCTATGTTTCTAAACTTGTATTTTTGTGCTCTATAGTAGAGATATGGGTGAGGGAGGTGTAGTAGTTCCAGAGTCGGTATTGAAGAAGCAGAAAAGGAATGAGGAGTGGGCTCTTGTGAAAAAGCAAGAGCTTGCAGTTGCCAAGAAAAAGAGTGTTGAGAATCGCAAACTTATCTACAACAGGGCTAAACAGTATGCTAAGGAGTACTCAGAGCAGGTAATTTATAAACTCAATGTCTCAGTTAATGATGCTGTTTTTTCTCCTCTGTAATTGAGGTATTTAAGAGTTTGTGTTTATGCATTTAGGAGAAGGAGTTGATCCGTTTGAAGCGCGAGGCACGATTGAAGGGAGGATTCTATGTTGATCCAGAGGCTAAGTTGCTCTTCATCATCAGAATCCGTGGGTAAGATGTTGCTGGATTGTTTAAATCAGGGATTCGATGAATTGATTCTTGTTTATTGACTGTCATTTTGAATTTTCAGGATTAACGCAATGCCTCCTCAGACAAAAAAGATTCTGCAGCTTCTCAGATTGCGACAGGTGAGTTATTGATGTTTCCTGTTTAATATGTATAAAAATCCGCAAGGGGATGCTGATTCAAGTTTTTAGCTGGCACAAAAAAATGATGATCTACTTTATGTATTATTGGATTATATTTTCCTTTCTCTAGTTTCCATGCCACTCTGTAACTTTAAGTGATTCAATCTGCTCAACTTGGATGTGGACTGCACCATTATTATGGTCAGTTACATGTTGTTTTCAGTCCGAAAGATTTAGAGTAGCATTTCAGCTTCCAATTTCATCTATTACATCCATGCCAAGATAACCTTTGACATTCAACTTGGATGGAGGAGTTGATTTATTCATTTCATTTTCTAACATCTAGGCTTTACATTATTTAGTCGATTCATTCATTACACTTTCTTATCATGCAACTTTGCACATACTTTTATCTTTTACCCTGTGATAGTACATGATTGGACTGCCATTTTACTTTGTACATCTTTTACTTTTTGTGGTTACTTCATGATTTCCACTAGTGAGTTGTTACGAAGACTAAGTTGTGTTGCGAAAGGACATTCCAATCTCTGTCCAGGCATTCCAGCTATGCTCTTGTTTTAGATTGCTGGTTACTCTTTTCTTAGATCTTTTCTGAAAATGTGATAACTTGCTATTGAATTGCTTTTAAACTTTTGTACATGGAATATTTATTTGGTTTTCTCTATGTAAGTCTCTCTTATTGTTCTTGTTTTAGTACTTACCCAGCTCAATTTTGTCTTCTAATGAAATGACTCTTTGCTATATGACAGATCTTCAACGGTGTCTTCTTGAAAGTTAACAAGGCCACCGTGAACATGCTGCATAGGGTTGAGCCATATGTTACATACGGGTATCATTCTATTTGTTTTCTAATGCGTTGTGCCCTTCTGAGGTTGATTTTGATTTCGGAGTTCCTCTATCTGTTATTGATTGATTGATCTCTTTAATTTTCCCAGCTATCCCAACTTGAAGAGTATTAAAGAGTTGATCTACAAACGAGGTTATGGAAAGGTAGACAAGCAGAGAATTGCTTTGACCGACAATGCTGTTGTTGAGCAGGTTGGTGCAAAGTATATTTGAGATTCATTCATAGTTTCCTATCAAACATCTCTTTAACATAATTCGTCTGGATATTTCTTTGGCTATAATATATAATATAAATCATCACGTAGAATTGATTCCGAGAAAAACTTGGTTGTTGTAAATTCAAGAATCCCCCAAGCTTCAAATGAAAGGATACCCTAATCTCTACAGCTTTTTCATCACAATTCTCCCGTGTTGTAGGTGTTGGGCAAACATGGAATTATTTGCATCGAAGATCTCGTCCACGAGATCATCACCGTGGGACCACACTTCAAGGAGGCTAACAACTTCCTATGGCCTTTCCAACTCAAGGCACCTCTTGGTGGACTCAAAAAGAAGAGAAACCACTATGTTGAAGGCGGTGATGCTGGAAATCGCGAGAATTTCATCAATGAGCTCATCAGGAGGATGAACTAAAACATCTCTCACTAAGCAACAGTTTTGTTTCTTTAGAAGTGTTTGTTTTTGGTGTTTTGAACTGTTTGTAATATTGAACTAGACGCCATTTCTGTCTGAGGTTAAAAATTAGTCTTTGGATCAAGTATACCAGTTGCCTCTGGTTTTCTCACTGTTCAATATTAAAATGGAAGTGTGCTTTGTTCAATTTATATTATGGTTTCTGCCATTGGGTTTTGAACATTGATATCCTTACTCCATTTCAATTTGTTTGTTTTTGACATGATACCCTGTATGAGAAAGTGCTTGAATCTTATGTTTGACTGTGACAACGGTGTGTCAATAGCTGTGGTCCGCTAGTTCACGCAAATCTGAAGAAGTTATCACGGACGAGCCACATGCAGGAAACTTGCACTTGTGGTTCTGGCCGGGCTTTCCTGAGATATTTAATAATCTTGCTTCTGCTCGCTGCTGGCGCTTGCACGAGACAGAACCTCACAAGTCCTTCCAAAATAGCCTATTTTGAAACACCTTCAAATCTTGTTGTTCCAAATCAACCCTTTCACGTCAAGTTCGATATTGTGATTTCAAATTATGATTTCAAATTCTAATTTCATATCACAACTATACAATAATCATTACAAGGCTGAGATGTAAACTCACTGACATTATTTAAAAGAATTCTCTTAATTGAATATTCTGAAAACTCTGCTTTTAATATTATCAATTGAGCTGATAACCTCACATATGTCCAAATTACGAATTGATAATAAGCAGACATGTGATCACCTCGTAGATATTAATTTATATAAACTAGAAAAACGTTAAAAAATGCCCTTAACCTATATAAAATAAACAAAAAAATGCTCTCAGTTGATAGTTTAGTCTAAGAATTTCTGTGCTTTCAATAGTTTGATCCAAAAACCTTATTGTTACTTAAGAAAATAATGTACTATATTTTACTAATTTTTTTTATAGTTAATGATGGAATTACAACATAAGTAATGTTGCACCATAGATATTTATCAAAATAATTATGATCCGCCGATTCAAATAAATACAGAAAGTTTGATAAATATGAAAATAATTATAATTCATATAACATCGTGTCATTATTTTACAAGAAATGTATTCAAACTTAAATGTATGAATTTGAAACAAATCAATAAACACACTCAATGATGTTATCATGTAGATAGAGTCATTCAACACATTAGTTTGAGTTCATCTTGAGAAGTACTAATGAGGGGCTTAATCATAGTCGCCCTTAAAGTTGTCCGCATATTCTACTTAGACACCTTAATTTAGTCTTGTAACTATTAAACACATAAATCTTAACAAATTTATACCTATTTGACATAACATCACAATTAGTTGAAAAATAAATATGTGGGTATTTGAAACACCTATAAATAACAAACATACCAATAAAATGATGACACATGACATTGGATCCAACTTTTAAAAAAACTCTATTTAAATAATCCAAAATGAATTTTAAGAAAATAAAAATCTATTGTTTTGAATTAACCTCCCACGCCGCGTCTTCCTCTTCGAGACCTATTTCCATAGCCATTCTTGTAGTATAAAGTATTATTTTCAATAGCTTTATGTGCCTAAAGAGAGTGTAGCACACATTTTTTGACATGTCAGTATTTGTGTCTTATATGAATGACTTTTGAACAAATAAAGTGTTCAATAGACACAAAAATAGATTGAGGTGTTCAAATAAAATATGTGGATAACTTTAAGGAGATGCTTATGACTTAAGCCGAAAAGAAATATTTTAGAATAATGACCTACATTGAATTTGATAGGCTTAAATGAAGTATTATTTATTAATTATAGTTCATATTTTTTAGTTCTATTACCGATGTTTTAAACTCATATATAGTACTATAGTAGTGTATTATACTGGTTGAGGTTGGAATATATATATATATATATATATATATATATATATATATATATATATATATATAA
>JAJOOO010020515.1:0-34235 GCA_029582685.1 Solanum piurae
TCATATGTTTGTAAAAACAAAACTCTTTCTTTGAATTGAGATAATTACTCAAAACTTAGCTTAAAAGCTCTCTTGGAATCGATGTTCCCTTTCTTGCTTAAATGTGAAACATTTATAAACTCTTTGGGAATACTTAGTTCCCTAATAGCTTTTTGAGAAATGAACTCAACTCTTTACTCTTTGCTTAACTTGAAAAGTTGGGTCTAAAAATGAAGTTTAAACGTTTGTTAAAGACTCTTGAAAACTTTAAGAAACTTTGCTTTGACTTGCTTCTTAACTTCTAGACTTGACTCTTAACTTCTTTGACTTTGATCCTAACTTCCCTTGAATTGAATTATGGATTCAAGGTTCATGATCTCATGTATATGGATTATTTCATGATGTTTAGCTATGCTTTAGAGTGTTGGAATCAACTAGGAAACATAGATACATCGCTTAGGAACAAGTACTAAAAGGTGGGGAACGAATGGGGAGAACTGGCGTCCCTGGCGCTCTGAGAGGCGCGGGGCGCCAGCCCTCAAACTTCAGAGAAGTCTGGCTGGTGCTCTGGCTGGCGCGACACGCCATAGGCCAAACTTCAGAGAAGTTTTTGTGGCGCTCTGGCAGGCGCGACGCCCCAAGCCCCTGCCCAGAAATCTCCGACTTTTCTCCTTCGTTTTTCATTTCTAAACCCTCCAATCTTCCCTAGTTCTTCCCCCAAACACTTAGGGTCATTAGTACCCTCAATATACAACCAATATAACTCGAAAAACAACCAGGAAACATGAATCAATTCACCCCAAGCATCAACAATTCAACCAACAAGAATTCTACAATTTGTTCTTCAAAAATTTCACTTCTTCCACATGTACACAACTTTAAATCAATGGATTGAAACAAGTTGGTGTGTGGATGAACTAACCCAACACAAAAATATCTCACATACCTTAATAGGGATCACCCCCGACGAATTCCACTCGTAAGCTTGGATGATCTTGGCGAATGCTTGCTTTCTTCTCCCGTTCTTTCTTCCTTTCTCTTTTCTCCCAGACCTAAACGTGAATTTAATTATTCTAATCTGACCAAAATAAGCTTTTACCCCAAATAAATTCCTAAAACGAATTAGAAAATTAATTAGAGAAAAGACTACTTTGCCCTTCCTTAATTCCGGATTGGGACTTTCCTCAATCCAACAGCCCAACTTCCGAAAGGCATATCTCATTCATACGATGTCGAAATCGTGCAATCTTGGTGGCGTTGGAAAGATATCTCCAAGGTATTTCCAACCATATCAAGATCTTCTCCTAACTCCTCCTGAGCTAGGAGTTATGGCCGTTTGAAAATGTCCAAAAACTCACTTTCTTAACTTAGACAACTTCCAGATTTTCTTATTCTTTCCAAAATTCAATATTTTCATATTTTAAAATCTTTCTAGTCGTTTCTAGGTGCGAGATGTTAAATAACCATAGTTTGATTTAGTTGTACCCCATAGCAAAATGTTGCTATTTCGCCTCTCTCCTGGTGAATCTCGCTCGCCACACTCGTTCTCGCTAAGTATTCTCCCTCGCCTCTCTCACTTTTATACAAACACAAATGTATAAAAATACATTTGTGTTTGTATAAAGCGAGAGAAAATTATATATATATATATACATATATTTTCGTTCCCCTCTCTCCCCTCTCCTAGATCTCGCTCGCCGGCCTCTCTCCTAGATCTCGCTCGCCATTCTCACTTTATACAAACACAAATGTATACATTGCGTTTGTGTTTGTATAAAATGAGAGAAAATTGTATATACAAATATAAATGCATATATTTTCGTCCTATACACTTATGATTATACAAATACGATCTTCCCCTGCCTAGTTTTCTTTTGTCTTTCTCTCTTTCTCGATTTATACAAACACATATTATACAATTGATCTTTTATATATGTATACTGAAATAAATTATACAATTGCTTTCTTTTGTATATGTATAGCGAAATCTACATATTTATGTTTGTTATGGAGCTCAATTATGCAAACTATAACTATAACATACAAATATGATTTTTATGTTTGTTATATGTGAAAATTACTCGTGTTTAAATGATTATACCCAATCCCTTATTTCACATATAATTAAAAATTATATCTGAATATTTTTTCTCTCTCTCTTCTCTCTCTCACTTATACTATCCCTATTTATCTCCCACTTCTTAACTCCATCAATTAAGCATGATTTGCTTCAATTTCTTCTAGTTAAAGTTAATTAGAAATTTCCCTAAATTTCCTCTTTTGTGATTATTATCCATACAAGGTAAAGATCTTATGCAGCAAGTGTATCTAAATATTTAGAATTTGTGCTAAGCTTTCACAAATTCTCTATCAATGGTGGATTCTAGTACCCAAAAAAGTGGAAATGTAGAAAAGATTGTATTAGACATTATTGATACATCATGTATTCAAAAGGTATCATGATACAATATACATTCAAAGGTATCATAATACATTATGTATCCTAAATATATCGAGATACATCATGTATCTAAAGGTATCATTATACATGATGTATCCCTAAAGATATCACGATACATCACACTTAATTTTCTATTCATTAATCTTCATGTTAACTTGTAGAAAAGTAGGTTTCGTCCATTGCACATTCAATTAGAAAAATTTTCATTAAAAAAATTGATATTAATCATTACCGATATGAATTTATACGATTCTATAGCAAATCAATTACTTAGTTTCATAAATTAATGCAATTGATTACATTGTTGTAATAATTACTTACGTCAGACAAGAAATTGTACAAATAATGACAATAACCATAATTGTATCTTTGATACAATCTTCATAACTTCAATACAAAAAATGTATCTACACTTGTGTAAATAGAAAAAAGTATCGTTGAAGTACATAATATACAAAAGTTTTTGCCCAAATACTTCCTCCGTCCAACAATAATTATCCACTATTGACTTGACATATCTCTTAAAAAATAATAAATAATAGGGATGATATTACTACTACCTCCGTTCATTTAATTATCATAGTTTCCTTTTTTAGAGTCAAATGATAATAACTTTGACTAATATTTTATCATCATATTGATATGCAAAAAAAATTGGAATTTATAGTACTTTTCATATAGTTTTTGAATATCTAATTTTTTTATTTAAAATATCAAATTAATGTAATCTAATTTAACTTTGAAAATTAGTCAAATTTACTTTCGAAAAACGCAACATGACAATTAAAAGTGGACATAGAGAATATATTACTTTGACTTTATTAAATTTAATGATTTGAAAAATGTGTTAGACGATAAATAGTAATTTATAACAGAATTAAATAGACACAAAAGATAAATTATCTTTTGATTTTTTAGAGTGGACTGAGGGAGTATAAATAACAAATATGTACGAATGATTGATAAGCTACCTTACTTATCACTCATCCCCTAATCACAAGTAGACCATTGCTAATCAGGCGTTACGTTTCCCATTAACGCCGTCAAAGTTAACGGTCTCCGTCACCATTTATTTTTTCTTCAATCTCAAAGGTCTTTCTTCCTTCCTTTTTTTTTTCTCTGTAGGCATGGACTGCTGCTGCTGATTCTTTTTGAATATTTCTATTCGATTCAAAGTTGAAATCTTTGTTAAAAAGGTAATCTTAATAAACCCTTTATTTGTATTCCTTTTGATTCAAATCCATATATATGTTTTTTTCAATTTTATAGGGTTTTTTCTTGAATTCAAGAATCCCCTTTTTTTTTTCTGATAAAAATCTCATCTTTATAGCATAGAACAACCTTTTCTACTGATATCTGATAAAGTATTAAATACCCATGTTTGTTTTATTGTTTTTGTAGTAAAATCTTGAACTTGGGTGTTTATTGAGGGTTTTTTGCATATTTGGGGTTTTGTTGTAAGGAATTAAATAGTGGTAAACAGATGGGGGAAGATTTGATGACAAGTTTGTCAATTGATAATTATCAACTATCTACATTCTTGTCTATGGACTCAATTGCAATTGCTGCTGCTACCTCTAATGAGGAATCAGACAGGGATATGAATAGGGAGATTGTGATTTCAAGGCCACCGGATATTAATCTCCCGTTATATATGGAACGTAGCCCTACTCCTCGTCCTCCACCGCCACCTCTATCTTGGAATCATGACGTGTTTGATATGATGGAGGTTGGACTTGGAAACCAGATTAATGAATGTTTTGAGCTTCTTGATTTGCCTAAAGTTGGAAGGAAATGTGATAAGAGATTGGATAGTGCTTGGGGTGCTTGGTTTTTCTTTACTTTTTACCTTAAGCCTGTTTTGAAGGAGAAATCTAAGTGCAAAGTTGTTCGAGATAGTAATGGGGTGTCGGGATTTGATAAGTCTGATCTCCAGCTTGATGTGTTTTTGGCTCAGCATGATATGGAGAATATGTACATGTGGGTTTTCAAGGAGAGGTCTGAAAATGCGTTGGGGGAGATGCAGTTGAGGAGTTATATGAATGGACATTCTAAGCAGGGCGAGTGGTCATTTCCATTTAGTGTTGACAAGGGGTTCATGTGTTCTCATAAAATGCACCGTAAACATTATAGAGGCCTCTCCAATCCGATGTGTTTGCATGGAATTGAGCTTGTTCCATCACCCAATTTATCATGTATTGATGAGGAAGAGCAGAAGAAGTGGATAGAACTTACTGGTAGGGATCTCAATTTTTCAATACCACCTGAAGCTAGAGACTTCAGCTCATGGCGGAACCTTCCCAACACAGATTTTGAGCTTCAACGATCGATCCCTTTACCAAAGAGCTATTCTCATCTTCCTTCAAAAAAATTGCTTAATGGTACTAGTCTTAACTTGTCAACTCGACCATCAAACCATGTGAACAGCAATGGTTTAGAGCTCTCATCTGATTGTGGTAAGAAAAGGAAAGACTTCTTTTCTCATGGAAGTGATGAAGATTGTTTCTTGTCGACTAATCCCAGTTTAAACAGACATCAAGATGGACAACCACACACTATTGCACCACCTTGGATGAATGAGTTTTCGGGGGTAATGAAGAATGTGTATGGGCCAGCTGTTGCTGCAAAAGTTATATATGAGGACTCAGAAGGATACGTGATTATGATCACTCTACCTTTTGTTGATCGTGAAAAGGTGAAAGTTCATTGGTGGAACAATACTAATCATGCCATTATAAAAATTACATTTGTGAGCACGGCATGCCCCCCATTCATGGTGAGAAATGGTAGAACATTCAAGCTAACTGATCCATCTCCAGAGCACTGTCCTTGCGGTGAATTCACAAGGGAAATCTCACTTTCAACTCGAATACCTGATGACGCGAAGCTAGAAGCATATTTTGACATGAGTGGAGCTGTACTTGAATTGAAAGTTCCCAAATATGGCACAACTCCAGAAGTGCATGAAGTTCCTGTTTGTCTTCGACCTCCAAATGAGTTTATGTTGTCGTGAGATAGGTATTGATTGCAGAAAGTTTAGGGTAGCCCAGATAGTTAACTTCCATTCTTTTCTCTGTCAAGTTTTTAGCAGGAAATTCAATCATTGTTGAATTGCTACTCAGTCAGGGGCCTCATATCTGATGATACCACCTTATTTTAGATCCTTTGCTGCTGCTCTTTTGAGGCTGTTCTGTAGCACTGCTGAGTCGCGTACAATGTGATGCAGAGCGAAGCATGTTATTGTAAGTGGACATATATGTAGACATTTTTAATGAATCAAGTCTATAGATAAAAAGAAATGATAATCTTTAGGGGTCTGAATTACAATGAGCCATTCGGTTACTCTAGGAATATGAAGACTGCGTTTCCGGCATAGTGTTTTCAGACAATAAGATCTACTTCTTTTCTAAGTTTGTTGTTTCTAACGTTTACATAATGCAATAGAGCTCTGCATAATCTTTTGAGTATCTATGTTCCTCTCCCATGGCACCTCTTGAGTGAACATGTTGTAAGTGCAAGTGGAGACAAATGCTCATTCCAGGTATTGAATACCAGCTTATAATTTTCAGAAGTGCAAAATGAACCATGTTATTTTGATCTGGATTGTTTTCTCTAATAGTACATATATCCTTTTTGCTTTTGCTTGGGAGTATTCCCAACCAAGTTTCTTTTTCTCCTCCTCTTTGTTGCTAGTGAATTTTTCTCCTATTTTAACCAAATATATATGTAATGTACAATGCTATCCCGATAAGAAGATGAAGCCTCATAGGGCTAAAAATGAAAGGAATCGAAGGAAGGAGTAGAGCCTGTTTTATTTTCCCAAATCTAGCTTTGCTTGACTTAAGGAGTAGGCCATCCCAGATAGGCTTTCCTTTATTATCACCAAGGATTTTCCCAATCATTGAAGTGCATATATTTGTATATGGTATCCCCATATTCAGTTTTTAATCTAGTGAACTAAACATTATAGTTTTGACATAACTCGTTCACAAGCAGATTTTTGTCAGGAAAAAAAAGCTATTAAGTCACTGCACCACAGTTTTAGGATAAGAACAGCAGAAGCTTTCTTCAATTCTATATTGAAAAGCACATAATTTATTAACAACAAAAGAGTGAACAAACTTTCATATCAAAAGGCTAATTGAAAGCACGCTTAATAACAAACAAGTAAAACATTTCTTTCAAAAACAATTAATCCACTTCCTCAATTTTTGGTCCAGCACCACTTCCACTTCCTGCACCACCACCAACAGAAGGACCATCATCTTCATCCATAGTAGCTCCACCGGTACCACCTTGATACATCTTGGCAATAATCGGATTGCATATGCTTTCCAGTTCCTTCATCTTGTCTTCAAATTCATCAGCCTCTGCAAGTTGGTTGCTGTCTAGCCACTTGATAGCTTCATCGATCGCGTCCTCAATCTTCTTCTTATCAGCAGCTGGAAGTTGGGAACTAACCTTGTCATCTTTAATAGTGTTCCTCATGTTGTATGCATAATTCTCCAATCCATTCTTAGCTTCCACCTTTTTCTTGAGCTCTTCATCTTCAGACTTGTACTTCTCAGCTTCTTGCACCATTCTCTCAATCTCTTCCTTGGAAAGTCTACCCTTGTCGTTGGTGATAGTTATCTTGTTCTTCTGTCCAGTAGTTTTGTCCTCCGCGGAGACATTCAGGATTCCATTGGCATCAATGTCGAAGCAGACATTGATCTGAGGAACACCTCTTGGAGCGGGTGGGATGCCAGAGAGTTCAAACTTTCCTAACAGGTTGTTGTCCTTGGTCCTCGCTCTTTCTCCCTCGTACACCTGGATCAGGACGCCAGGTTGGTTGTCCGAGTATGTAGAGAACACTTGCTCTTTCTTGGTTGGAATGGTTGTATTTCTTGGAATCAACACAGTCATTACACCTCCAGCAGTTTCTAAACCGAGAGACAGAGGAGTAACATCCAACAGCAACAAATCTTGAACCTTCTCGTTGCCTTCACCGCTCAAAATTGCAGCTTGAACAGCTGCACCATAAGCAACTGCTTCATCGGGGTTGATACTCTTGCAAAGCTCCTTTCCATTAAAAAAATCTTGAAGTAATTGTTGAACTTTCGGGATCCTAGTTGATCCACCAACAAGAACCACATCATGAACGCCGCTTTTATCCATCTTAGCATCTCTCAAACACTTCTCCACAGGCTCCATACACTTCCTGAACAAATCCATGTTCATCTCCTCAAATCTTGCCCTAGTGATGGTTGTGTAAAAGTCAATCCCTTCATACAAGGAATCGATTTCAATTGTAGTTTGAGCAGTGGATGATAAAGTCCTCTTTGCTCTCTCACAAGCAGTCCTTAACCTCCTCAAGGCTCTCGGATTCCCACTAATATCCTTCTTATGCTTCCTCTTGAACTCTTGAACAAAATGATTCACCATTCTATTATCAAAATCCTCACCTCCCAAGTGAGTATCACCAGCAGTAGCTTTAACCTCAAAAATCCCCTCTTCAATAGTGAGAAGAGACACATCAAAAGTACCACCACCTAAATCGAAAATCAACACATTTTTCTCACCAGTACTGGTAGACTTCTTGTCAAGTCCATAGGCAATTGCAGCTGCTGTTGGTTCGTTGATTATACGCATCACATTAAGACCAGATATGACACCAGCATCTTTAGTTGCCTGACGCTGCGAATCATTGAAGTAAGCAGGGACTGTGACGACCGCATTCTTGATTGTTGTCCCAAGGTATGCCTCAGCAATCTCCTTCATCTTGGTTAAGACCATGGATGAGATTTCCTCAGCAGAAAATTGCTTCTCCTCACCCTTGTATGTAACAACAATCATTGGCTTGTCAGCAGGCCCGGGTATAACCTTAAAAGGCCATAGTTTCATATCGCTCTGCACCGAAGGATCGCTAAATCTCCTTCCAATTAAACGCTTAGCATCTGAAACCAATAACAAAAAAAAAATGTCACTATAAATATCCTTCCAATTATACTTCAATCTTAGATTATTAAGATTACATGATTCAGTATAACATTCCCACTTGATTTTAAGATTATTTTACTTCAATTACTCAACAACTGAACTTTTAATGAGAAGTTGGGAGCTCATTCCAGTTCTCAATAATTTCAAATAGAAAACTAGTATTAGGTTTGGAGGACTACATAATTTCACTTTAGTCAATCAATTTCAAATTAGGACTGAAATTAGGACTAATGGATGCGATTACTAGAGTTGATTTCTCAGATAGTCACTCAATCAACTAATGATTATTATTTCACAAAGTTAGTTTTTTTCTTGATTCCATTTTGTTTTCAAATAACTCTTAAAAGCTAAATATTCTCTTAATCTAACACCACATTCATATACCACACCATCAATCATCAATAATAAAAGGTTTACATGCTTGAATGACATTATTAATGTATAAACCAATTAAAAATATTATCAAATAAATTTTCAGACAAAGATGGAGAAAGTTCAATCAATTTCAGAATAACTCAATGTCATCCCCATTTATATGTTACCTTCCAAATTCCGAGAGTAAAAATTTTCAATTTTGATCGTAAATTTCTACATATAATCTTCCAATATTTGAAAATTAGGTATAAACTATATCCTATCCTTGGAAATGCACTACTTTTAGAGAATTCAAAGAGCACCCATTGACATTTTGTACTAGTCCGAACAGAATAACTATAACTCACAATAATTAATAATTTAACGATCTAGAAGGCATATGAAAAGATTGGGATAAAACAACACTCATTTAACTCTCGAATTCCAATCCAAAACATGCCAGGTAAATTGGAACGGAGAGAGCAGCAAGCATTTGGGAATGGAAAACATACCGAATACAGTATTAACTGGGTTCATAGCAACTTGATTCTTGGCAGCATCACCAATGAGGCGTTCAGTATCAGTAAAAGCAACATAAGAGGGCGTGGTTCTGTTGCCTTGATCATTCGCTATAATTTCAACACGATCATGTTGCCATACACCTACACAAGAATATGTAGTACCCAAATCAATTCCAATAGCTGGTCCTTCGCCTTTTCCCGCCATTCTTATTTTTCTTTCTGATTGAAAAAATTACAGAAACGGAGTAGAAGAATATGTGATGTTTTGTTTAAGATGTATTGAAGCAAATTTCTGTGATTGGAGAAGGAAGACAAGTTGTCAGTTTATAAAGGAAAAAAAGTTTCATAATCCAGAACGTTCTGATCAGATACAGCCGTTGGATGAACTCTCTATTGCGCTCGCGTTCGTTCCAGAATATTCCAGTTTTTTTATTTAATAAACTTTATGCTATAGTGAAATGTCTAGATTTTATTCATTCTCACTGACGTGGTGGCCCAGCATGAAGCCAATTATTTTATAGATTTAGGAATGGATTGAGCTTAACCCGTAAATTTTTTAATCTGCTGCTTCTCCTCTCAACAACTCTTTTTCATTTCAACATGTCCCACCTTGCTCAGCATAAACCCGCCCGCATGAATCTGCCTCGCATAAATTTTTTTAATAATTTTTTTTAAGTTAAATTTGATACTAAAAATAAAATTAACAAAAATTAATTTATTTTTCATTAAATTGTATTACTCCCTCTGTTTCAAAAAGAATATCCTCATTTCCTTTTTAGTTTGTTTAAAAAAGAATGACCCCTTTCTTTTTTTGGCAACACTTTAACTTCAACTTTTCACATGACATGTTTAAAGCCACAAGATTAAAGGACATTTTGATACATTTGACATAACTTTAATTTAGAACCACAAGATTAAAAAATCTTCTTTCTTTTCTTAAACTCCGTTCCAAGTCAAAGTAGGACATTTTTTTTAAAACAGAGGGAGTAATTTAATAGATGATGACTTACAAATTTATTTTTTAGAGGTCAATTGGGAAATATTTAAGAAATTGTATTATTTTTTATTGAACCATTTTCATTTACTATCTTGAATAATTTAGTAGCTTTAAAGAAATTATCTTAATAAATAATGTTCTAATAACATGTAAAAAGTTAAAATTAAGTTTGAACTCACATAAAATTACATATACACGCAACCCTCCCCGCCCTGCATTAGTTTTAAAAAAACTCACTTCAATCCTCCCCGCATATCCTTAAATCCACCTCACCCCACATCCGTCCCGCTCCATTGCCATCCCTATGTAGATTCTTCATTCCCATTCTAAATAATAGGTGATACGACAATAACACATTCGATGAAGTTTCATAAAATAAGTTTTGTAGAGGATATAATATGCGTAAATTTTTATCTTTATTTTTTTTAAAAAAAAAAATCAAAATAAAATCTTCGATTCAAATAAAATCTTCGATTCAAATAAAATCTTCGATTCAAATAAAATAAATAAAAAATAAAGAAAGAAAAGAAAATGTTAAATTTAAGGTTTTACTTATGAAATGGGTGGGATTAAAAGTTCAAAATCAATTGCCGTTGAGATCATTTTAGTAAATCACCTAATGGAACTATAAACGCAACATTGTCTTCATATAGTGTTGTTGGGATATCTCTTTTTAAATAAATATCACATGTTTTCTGAATGTGTTGGGTTATCGATCTCAACCCCACACATATTCGACTTGCTTCATGGATGGCTATTATCTCTACATGATTTGAAGAAGTAGCAATAATAATTTATTTTGTTGAACGTTATGATATAGTTATTTATAACTTCACATGTAAATAAATAACCAGTCTGATATCAACCTTTAAGTGGGTCAAACAAATATCTTGCATCTGCATATTCAATTAATTGTGAATCAGACTTTTTGAATAGAATAGTCTCATATCAGTTGTTTCTTGAAGATATCTAAATATATGCTTAATACTATTTCAGTGTCTCCGTGTTGGAGAAGAACTAAATCTTTCTAACAAATTTATAGAAAAAGATATATCTGATCAAGAATTACTAGCAAGGTACATTTGTCACGAATCAAAATACACCCTAGACGTGACATGACGTATAAGACCCCGATAGGTCCTACACAAGTCACTTGACATGCGCACACACAAAATATAATAGACAAAAATAAATAATCTCATATAAATAGAAAAGTTTGACATTGAAGCGGAAGTCTAACATAGTCTTGACAAGTCGTACATCAAAGAAGTGGTCTGGACGTAACCCGTACACTACGTACAACATTCGAAATGTAAAGACATAAGAAAGGAATAAAGGCGACATCGTCCTCACAGTATAAGGACTCACCAAGTCTTCAAGTCTCTAAAGTGATCAACTAGCCACGAACGGAAGGAGAGGAATCGTCAAGCCTTACATTAGCAAAATAATGTAGCCATAAGTATGCATTACTACATGGAATGTACTAAGTATGAGGAATATGCATAAAAACGTAAAATGATCATAAGGGGACATAGTAAAAAACATGATGTGCATGACCAAGCTAAATATAATAAAAACCTTTAAAGAAGAATCATAATCATGAACCTCGTCAATGCATCTTGAAATCATAAAGAAAGCTTCATAAAACTTTTGAAAGTAACTTAGTTACTTTTATGGGATATTTACTATTAACCGTCATAGACCACGTGAGCTATAATGTAGAATATGGTGTCTTGCTCCTACACGGAAAGAGATGTCCTTACTTGCCAAGGCAAGAATCTTAACTTCTAGCTTAGGTGGATCCACTAGCTATGTCACTTAAGACAACCTACGGGGGTACATAGTTAGGGACACAGAGATTACTACTAGAGACTCGGCCTCTACTAACGAGAGAGCCTCCATCTTAATATCCTCTCGGTGCTAAGTAAAATCTTAACGGAATAGTCATCTATACTACCTTAAAGCATGAACTCCTAACTAGAATGTTCAATTACTATAATACCCCCAACTTAAAGCAACCAATTTAGTATATATTTTATACAATATTATATTTATTTATTTATTCTATATTATATTAAAAGCATACACATTTTCACATTGATGGGCAGTGACTTCTCTGAAGGGTTGTGACTTTTTTAAAGAGTTGTGACTTCTTCGATGAGTTATGACATTTTCGAATGGTTGTGATTTTTTGAAAGGGTTGTAACTTATCTGATAAGGCACGAGAAGCAACATTTCACACTGTCATTTGTTGTCTACAATTAGAGAGGTTCTCACATTATTAATCTACGAATTTTGTAAGTTTTATATTCTTTTTCTTCTTCTTAATACAAGGAAGATTGTGATTGTTCAATTATGCAGTTACAATATTTTTTGTGGATAAATTAGACAGATCAACAAGGAGAATGAAATAACTCTACTTCAAACTAACTATCTAAATAATTAATATGTACTCATTTTCATTTCCATAAATATACTTTTGCAGCAACTTCTACTTGACAAGAAGTTCAATGATTTTATGTTGCACAAACTATAACTTGGTGTTCAAGCTATGAAAAGCTTCAAACTGTTGGAGAAAAATGATTTGATCAAAACCTTGTTTGAAGAGTTCAAACTAGATTTAATAAGTACTCCTCTGTTTTCAATTTATTTGTTGGTACTTTTATTTTTATTCAATTTAATATAGAATGTTTTTTTAGGGGAAGGGGATGTTTAAGAACACAAAGTTAAAAGACATTTTTATATATCCTGTATATCCCTAAATTAAAAGTCTTCTTTATTTTTTAAAATTTCATATTTAATTAAAATTAGACAAATATATATCTATCTTTTTTCTATATTACCTTAAAAGTATGAACTACATAACTTAAATGTTCAATTATTATAATGTCCCCACCCCAACTTAAAACACTAAATTTAGAGCATGTTTGGCATTACTGCTAAAAACAACTTATTTTTAAAAGTGCTTTTTTAAAATGGTTTTTCAGAAAAGTACTATTGAAAAAAATAATTTGTGTTTGACCAATTCATTTGAAAAGTATTTTTCATACGCAAATTGCGTTTGATTGATCTTTTTAAAAAAATATTTTTGAGAGTAAAATTTCAATAAAGGACAACTATTAATGTAATTCTTATATTAAAATTTATTCTATAGAGAGAACTATTTAAAATATCTATTATAAAATTTTATTTTTATTAAATTAAAATGTATATGTTTAAATTTTCAATCAATATTATACCTTTTTTGGGAGGTTGAAATCTTTTTAAAAAATAAATCTAATATTGTAAAAATATTATTGTTACCTTTTTCTAATTCTGCAAAATACTACGTAAAATAATATATAATATATAACCATAAAATAAAATTATAAAATTTATTATGTAAAACTAAAAAAATAAAATTATTAAATGAAATTTAACCAAACTTTTGAAATATGATAATTAATTAATAATCAATATATTGGTAAATATGTATATATGAAAATGATATTTTAGTCTTGAGAAATTTTTTTGTGTTTTAGCGAAATTTTTAGCTTCTTCCCAACACCAGAAAAACTTCTTCTACTTTCATTTAAAAACACTTTTACTGATTTGTCAAATACTTAATTTTTCAACAAAAATGTTTTTTCTCAAAATAAGAGTCTGTTTGGCATTGTTGTTGGGAGGCCAGAAACACGTATTTTCTATCACTTGATCTGAACCCATCAAATGATACTCTGCTTGATTTCTATGTGGACCCTTCAAGTTCAATCACTTCAAGAACATGAACAATAGACGAGAAAATAACAATAAAGTTATCTAAAGTTTTGAAATGTGATCCCAACGAGTATGACTGGTCTTTGAAGTTCATGTTCTTGATGTATTCCTTGGCCTTTATGAACTTCACCGGATTCAAATAATTGCTCTAACTTTTTGGCTTGGTGATGACGGAATAAGTATGTACGCTTGAAAGATCCTCCAACAACATTCAACACATTACAAACATGATAAAAAAGTCTTCAACATCCAAATATTTTTAGCAATAGCCACAAGTGTTAGTTGCAATTGCTGAGCAAAACAATGAATGTAATATGCCGATGAATTATCTTTCATAATCAAAGTTTTGAGCCTATTTATCACTCACTTCATATTACTAGCCCCATCATAACATTGTCCACGTAATTTGGATGGAATTAGTGAGTGATCAGGAAGCAAAGAATAAATCATTTTGTTCAATGATCATGCCGATGTATCACTAACATGGACAAGACCGATAAATCGTCCAACTACTTCACCATTCTTATTAACAAATCGCAAAACAAGAGCCATTTGTTCTTTGTGAGAGATGTCTTTTGACTCATCAACTAATATACAAAAGTAATCTCCATTCAAGTCCCCAATTATTGCTTTCAACGTTTCTTTCCCACAAGCATTGGCAATATCTTTTTGAATCATAGGACAAGTCAAAATATCATTTTGTGGGGCATTTTCTAATATCACTTTTCCCACATTCGGATGTTTATCCTAGTGTTATCGCAAAAATCCTAGAAAGAAACCTTAATTAGTTGAAGATTCACTTTCATCATGACCTCGAAAAGGTAACCCATATTGCAAAAGAAGTCTTGACACATATATTGAGGCTTCCAAATGCATTATGTACTATTTTTTAACTTTTGAAAATGCTTGTCAAGAGCAACTTGAATTGATTGATAATAATTTGACAAATCTAGCACCTTATTGAAATATTTGTCATGAATACGATCAACATCACCAACATATTTACGAAATCTTTTAAGTGCCTTATTCCAACTCCTAAAACCACTTTTTGTGTAAAACTCACTCTTACTTTCATGAAAAAATTCATTTTTAAATAAGTAACAACATAGACAATAGACATAATCTTTCTCCACACTATACTCCAACCATTTAAATTATGGACCTTTGAACCAACTTTTACAAAATTGGCGCATTCTACTTTCAATTTCAGTTGGAGGATATGAATCCATGCGAGGTTGACAAAACACTTTTTGAATATAATATTTCCTCACTTCATTCTTTATTCGAGGGTTAGTGAGCAATTGGTACTCTTTTTTCTAGATCGGTTTCAAGTGAATCCAAACTAAGGTCATCTATAAGATGAGAGCGATTGACATTCGTACTAAAACTTCCTTGAAAATTATTAAATTTCGCAAGAAATTAATCCATCTCAATTCACAAAACTAGAACACTTTCCTACAAAAATTAAAATTCAATTCAACTCACAATTAATTCAAATTTAATAGGGTAATTCATAGTTAATTCAAATTAATATGGTTCATATCACACAATTTCTAACTAATAATGTTCTTACAATGTTCATTAGAAATTTAGAATACCAAAGTAAAATCAAAATTCTTATCTAATATGAAATCAATCATCAGTCATCAAAACTTTTTAAAACTCAAGAAAGAGAAATTAAATAATCTTACAAAAATAGAATTACAAACTTACAATCTATAAAGGTTGTGGATGAATGTAGAAAAATGAAAACAATATCACTCAACAACAAACATGCATGTGAGACTTAGCCGTTGGACGGAATGCCAAGGCGGGCAGCGGGTGGTAACGACAACAAGGGGCCTGGGTTTAGAATGGGCAATGAAGACATTGGGAAAAGGTTGAAACTTGGAGGAAGAAAGGTTTTAGTTGAAGAGAAAGAGAGAATAACACTTTTGTTTGTGTTTAATCAAATAAAAAAGTCAAAGAGTTATTATTAAGTATTAACTAATAATTTAACTAATTTAATTTAAGTCAACAATAATTATAAATTTTTATAAAAAATAACGTGCCCTATAAGCTGTTTTTTTCTTTAAAAAACGTGCGTGTAGGATTTTGTCTTAAAAAACGTGCCTATAGACTTTTTTGAACAAAAAATCGTGTAGCAATTTCCCCAAAATAATGGATGCAGTCGGAATTCGATCCCACAACGTTAGCCTCATCAATTCGCCCTCTTACCATGGACATCATAGGCCGGCCAATTTAGTTCTTTGGGTGGCACATTATATATCTATATAGATGTTGTATATATATATACCTATGTATACATAAAGTTTTCGTCGAAATTCGTGGGTAGCGTGGCACCCCACTACTCTTAATAGATCCGCCTCTACTTGGAGGAATTGGTCTTCTACAGTTAAATGTGTTTACATTCCTACTTTATTCAAATAAGGAGAAACGTTGCGGTGACTCAAAAAATAATCAATTGACTTAATTTTAAAAGAATTTAAAGAATAAACAAATTTTAAAAGGAGTCGCCACCTAATTTTAGGAAAACTAGGAATACAATTAAAAAATGTCTACAAAACCATTAAATTATAGGTAAGGGGTTCAAGTTATTTCGAAGGAAATGTGTTAGGCATCCTTCCAAATCCACAAATGTGGGTCCCGACTGAAGTCATATTTTCAAATTGAGGAGGAGATAAGACAATATATACAAATATAATAAACTAGTAATATATAAAAATAATAAAATAAAACAATAATAAAAAAGGGCATAAGTTTGCGTAACGTCAATAATATACACAATAATAAATAAATATTATAATTCGAACTCCGTTCGAATAGCTTCAATGGGAAGCAACTCCGTGTACCTGTAAAAACACTTAGTAAAAGTGTTAGTAATAAATAAATGTGAGTAAAAATAAATGAAATAAACAATAATTAACTAGAAACAAAAAATCCGTCTTATTAACATTGGAAGCCTTGAAAATCGACGGTAATTTCTTTATCGGCCAATTTTAACAAACAATATATATAAACTTAAATTAAATTTTCATCTTTTAAAATAGAAAAGCCTCGAAAACCGAAGAAAAGATTTTCTCATTGGCCAATTTTAACAAACAAAATATATGAAATTAAACTAAATTTCCGTCTTTTACAATGTGGAGGCCCACAAAACCGACGGAGAGATTTTCTCATTGGCCAATTTTACCATACAAAATATATGAATTTAAACTAAATTTCCGTCTTTTACAATGTGAAGGCCTCAAAAACCGATGAAGAGATTTTCTCATTAGCCATTTTAACTTGCAAAAACTAACAAAAGACTATCTACAATCAAATGCAGCAAGCAAATGATAAGAAAATAATAATAACAATAGCTACTTAACAACAAATAGTTGTTGGAAAAGTTAACACTACATACGATCAATTATAGACAAAAATAAAAATAAGAAATTAAACTAGTAAACATTAATAACAATAGAATAGTAATAGAAATTTAAAAACAAACACATAACTCATATATATCAAAAGAAATATAAGCAAGCATAATAACAAATGACTGAACAATATTGAACAACAACAAAACTAAAATAACAGGAAAAATAATAATCTAATAACATCAAGGGTTGTGAAAGAAAGCATCTAAGCACAAAATAATGATAAAATAGCAACAGTGAATAAGAAACTAATAAAGCAATTACAAAGAGATATTGACAAATAAAATGAAAAGTTACCAAAAATAAAATATATAAGTAAAGAAAATAACCACATCACCTAAACAATTGAGGAACATGCAAAATTAATTCACCTAATAGCAACAAAAATAGAAGAACTAGAGATAGTATGATTGGCAAAAATTAATTACTAAAATATTAAAGCAAAAGAATCCGTAAATAAAATTTATAATAGTGCTTAAATGGAAGAGCAACGATATAAATAAAATAAATATCCGTATGAATTAGTGTAATACAAAAAAAAAAACCTTAGTAACATAACAGAGCATCAAGATAAAGACAACTAGAAACATAACAAAAATAGTGCAAATAATCACAGAAATATACAATACAAACCCACAAAAACGTAATATTAGTCTATAATCAAGAAAAATAAGAAATCAAAGTATAGTAGAATATTACCCAATAACTGAGTCACTGGAGCAAGTAAGTTCCAGCCAGATTTAATTGTTCTGAGCTTTTCACGGTTCCCCAAGCTTCATCAGAGATGGAATTTTAGTTATCGTGTGGTGTTGTTCTAACTTACAATCACTTTTTGCCCGAACTCTCTAATGTGGAGGTGGCTGAAACAAGAAAATGGGTGTCGTTCGGTGACTCTTTGCTGGAAAACGATTGGGGTTTTGGGATGGTTCGCCGAAGCGAAGAAGAGGAGAATGGAAACAGTGGTGGTCTAGTGGTGGCTTGCTTGATGTTGTTGATCGGTTTGAAGTGAGATTTGATGGTTTTGGGTCAGGGTCTTGGTCGGGGTTCGCCGGAGCTTCTTGGTTGTTGTGTGGGTTTTTCATTGGTTGTTCGCGGTGGAGCTCAAGCTCGCAATGGAGAAGGTCTGATCGGAGCTTGGTTATTCAGAGGAGAACAATGAAAAAAGGGCTAGTGTTGCTGGGTTTGTCGGAGAAACAGAGGGGTTTTGGGTCTTTGGGGTGGTGAACTGGTGGGTGGAGCAATGGTGTTGGTTCTCCGATTGTGTTTTGCCGGAGAAGAAGAGTGAATGGATTTTGGGTTATGGCGGCTAAGGGAGGAAAAATTAGGGTTCTTGCCATTTAGGAAATTTTTACCTCCTGAAAAATAATTCACCATCCCCCACTCAATGACCAAGAAATAGGTTAAATAGAAAATAAAAAATTACCTATAATACAATACCATTATATAAAATTCATGGGTCGAAATCACTAGCTAATAAAATATGTGTGTATGAAATCTTATTCATATTCGAATGGATTTTTAGACTGTACAAAATATCAAAATAAATATTAACAAATGTAACAAATAAATTGAATATTAAAAAAAAATATAATGAACGTAACTAATGACATATAAAAATGTAATTTTAAGATTAACTGATAAAAGAAAAATCCTAAATTTTAATAAATAAGGATAGTTATCGATAAACTTATTTAAAATTATCTTGAACTATTAAATAAATAAAATTTAAAAATTAAAGAAATTTTGAAAATGTTAGGCCAAAATTGGGTGTCAACAAAATGAATCCATGAATATATATCACTTACAACAATTAAATATATAATTAAAAAAATGCATCTCTAATTTTATTTTACCATGAGTTATTTATTTCATGTGGTATCAGAGCCAATTAAAAAATGTTTTCCTTCACATTCTTGAGAAAAGAAATTTCTATTTCAAAAGTCAGTTTGAATATTCATATTCAGATTATATAATTATAATTAAGAGTTAGAGATAAATTAAAAATATATTTATCAATTAAAATATAAATTAATAAGCTAATTTTGTGCAGCTCTAAAATTATTATGTCTACTCTCATTCCACTTAGGCATCTTGGATCCATTGTCATCCAATTAATTCAGCTTGTTTCCATCCTTTTTTGATATACTTAATTTTTTTTAATAGAGATTGAAAATAAGTTAGAGATGGACATAGATCCTTTTGTATTTATACTCTATATGAAATACGAATGTTTCAAATGACTAATTTTTTTTAAAAAAATAATCTATTTATTGCTTTTTAAAAAAACTAACTTGATATCTTTAAAAAACCATTTAATTTGAAGAATACTACAAAAGCTAAAATATCATTCAAAAAGAATGAAGAAAGTACAAGATTATATCTTCACAAAATGAAAATTTCATAAGACTCACAAGTTGATTCTTTCCAAATAAGAAAAATAATAAGAAGAAAACAATACTATAACAAAGCTATGGATTAAAATTGTTCCTACAATTGCATACTATCTATATAAGTAATTGTTCAAATAGTAGAAAAATACATTGAAATGAAGATGACATTTAGTTGTTTAAGAAAGGAGCCTTTAAACCTTTACTACAATATAAAGGAGGGAGATTGTTAACAATACTTGTAAAATTTTACTACAATATTAAGGAGGGATATTGTTAAGAATACTTTATAAAAATGATCAACTGCTAAGAAGTGTTGTTGTTTGCTCATCACCTTCAGTGACTCAAAGAGTTTCAGTTCTTGCATGTTCATCACCTTTGCGATGGTCATCTCAGATAGTTTTTGCGATATCCTTCTTTCATATCTCTAGATTGTAGCTGTAATTCTTGTTCATAAATTGATCATATTGTTTAAAAATTTTAGGGCAGGAAGTATAATGGTGTTGTTTGTTGCTGCAACTATAGTTGTATGTTGTCAAAGCCAACTGATAATGAAAACATCGTATAACATGATTGTTTCTCAAGATGGAACTGGAGATTTCAACACAATTGTTGGAGCTATATTGGGGCCCCAAATCACAGTGTCAAGCAATTCTTCATAAAAATCAAGAAAGACACGTATCAGAAATATATTAAAGTTGCTAAAAAGGAAGACAAATACAGTCCTGATCGAAGAAGAGATGGGTTAATAGAAGTTTTGTCAATGGCAACAAAATCTATGACACCACAATCGTTGGTAAGTCCCTCTTTCTATATATACATGAATTTTATTAATTTTGATGAATTATAATTACTTCTTTCGTATGTAATTTGCAAGGGTTGTTGGTGATCGGTTCGAAAGTGATTAGAGCGTCATGCGAAATCTTACAATTGCAAATCATATATGGTTGATAAATCAAACGACAAATAAAAGTATACTAAAGACATATTATTGATATGGTTTGGTCAAGTCACGTACATATTAAAAACTAATATTAAAAATCATAAACTATATTGGGAAAATAATCTCCCCATAAACAAAACTCTTAAACGATTACATTATGGATTCTATTGTGTTCTGCTATGAGAATATGGATCTTCAATATTTTTTTTAAAATATGATAAGAAAATTAGGGTAAAATCCTAACAAATCTCCATTTATGACTGAATTTTTTTGACAAAACTTGATTCGTCTTCTTCATATGCATGACAATCTTGTTCTTCACAAAATCTTCAGTACTACTGATTGTCATGATTAAAAATGGTTTAAAAATATCTTAGGTTTATTTTTAAAATTACAGTAATAGTAATGTTGAAAATATGGTTTAAAACTTTTCCTCCACATGTAGCTAGACAAAATCTTCATTATCATCAAATTTGTTACAAATTGATTTGAAACTGTTTGGACTTGTCTTCAACCTCATTCAACCATTGAATCATTGGTCCATCGAACTATATGATCGTCGAACCATGTGCTCTGATACCACTAGCTGGGTTCGAAAATAAATAGTGTATTATGCAAAAATTTACAATTGTAAATGATATATGATTAATAAATTAGATGACAAATAAAAGTATAGAAAGACATATTATTGATATGGTTTGGTCGAGTGACCTACATATTGAAAACTAATATTAAAAACCATAAACTATATTGAGAGAATAATATCCCATAAATAAAACTCTTAAACGACTACATTGTGGATTTTATTGTGTTCTGTTATGAGAATATGAATCTTCAATTTATAGATCTCCAAACTTTTTCTTTAAGAAAAGAATAATCAAATATGAAAGAGAATTATATTTTCTTTTCAGGAAAAGTTCAAGCATTTATGACAATACTTTGATTTTCTTTCAAGGAAAAAATAAAACTTAAAATATGGTAAGTAAATCAGGGCAAAACCCTAATAAATCTCCTCTTATGACTGGATTTTCTTGACAAAACTTAATCCGTCTTCTTCATATGCATGATAATCTTGTTCTTCACAAAATCTCAATTACTACTGCTTGTCATGGTTAAAAATAAGATTTAAAATATGTGTTAAAATGGTTTTAAAATATCTTATGTTTATTTTTAAAACTGCAGTAACAAAAATGTTGAAAATGTGGTTTAAAACTTTTTCACTACATGTAGCTAGACAAAATCTTCATTATCATCAAATTTGTTGCAAATTGATTTGAAACTGTTTGGACTTTTTTTCAACCCCATTTAACCATTGAATCATTGGACCATCGAACCATAAGATCGTTGGATCATGTGCTCTGATACCACTTGTTAGATTCGAAATGATTAGGGTGTCATGAGAAAATTTACAATTGCAAATCATTGTGGTTGATAAATTACATGACAAATAAAAGTATACTAAAGACATTGTATTGATATGGTTTGGTCAAGCGACCTTCATATTGAAAACTAATATTAAAAAACATAAACTATATTGGGAGAATAATATCCCCATAAACAAAACTCTTAAATGACTACATTGTGGATTCTATGTGTTATGTTATGAAAATATGGATCTTCAATTTATAGATCTCAAAACTTTTTCTCTTAAGAAAGAATAACCAAATATGGAAGAGAATTATATTTTCTCTCTATGAAAAGTTCAAGCATTTATGGTAATACTTTAAGAAAAAAATAAAACTTAAAACATGGTAAGAAAATCAGGGCAAAACCCTAATAGTTGACGGTGACTTCACAGACCAAGACATAACTTTTAGGAATAATTTTGAACCCATAAAGCATCAGCCAGTGGCATTAAAAGTTGAAGTAGATTCAACATTCTTTTATAGATGTCGTTTCGATGGGTTTGAAGACACCTTGTATATGAAAAGACAATATCAATTCTACCCAGATTGTGAAATATATGGCACAATAGATTTTATATGTTGTGACGCAATTAGTGGCGTACGCATGATTTTTCATAAGCGGTGTCACGTTTTAAAATAAAAATAAAAAAATAAAAAATTATAATATTATTTTAAAAATTAAGATTTTTTTTAGCATTTCTATGTGTGTAGCAAAATAAGTTTAAATTAAAAAAATTAACTAAGAAAGAAAAATGTGCTATTGAGGTTCGAATCCCCCAACATCTAACCAAAAGTTATGACCCCTAACCAAATGAGCTACACTCCTCTTTGGTATAAGGAGTGTCACTTTATTGTATTGGTCTTTATTTGTATTTTGTTTTTCAGTTATTTGTACTTATTTAATTAAAAAATTCGATAAATACGTATCACATGACACACCTGCGCCTAGGGGTGTCAAAAGAATATGAAAAAAGGATCAAACCGATCGAACCCAACCAAACCGATTTTTCCCCCCAATAAAACTGTGGACTTTTATTTAAGTGTATATCCGTCTCGAACAATTGGGATGGTATTTTTAATTTATGAAAAAACCAAAAATATTCCGAACCGAATAACCTTATATGTATGTAAATATATTTTATATATTAACAATATGTTAAATTCAATATATAAATATATTTTATAATAATTTTAAAATATAAATATAACATAGGTCCTAGACCTCTAGTGACTAGACAACTTTGGATCTTCGCTCTTTAATTAACCTTTACTTAATTAGGTTTAAAATTAAAGATACTGTAATAGATACTCTATCAAACAATACAACAAAACATATGCAAACACTCTTATTAAATGTTTAAAATCAAACAATACGGTAACAAGGTTTTACATTCTTATCTTCTTGATGAAGAATTATAGTGCTTCTTCAAAAACATATTTGCGAAAGAAATATTTTAATAGTAGTATATTTTGAGGTGATATTTTAAAAGTAAAAAAAATTAAAAATTAACCGAACCGTACCGATACAGAAGAGAAACCGATATGATTGGGATGGTTTTAAAAAAAATCTAATTTTAGTTATATATTATAAAATAACCGAAAAATTGAGATGGTATAATTTAAAAAAAATAACTGACCGAACCATACCAAACCATACCATTGACACCCTTACCTGTGCCTAAGGTAAATCCACCACTGGACGCAATAACCATGTTCCAAAACTGTTTGATTGAAGCACGCACTCCAATTACGAGGCAATATAACACAATCATAGCGCAACACAAAGAGCTTGAGTCTTTATCAACTGGAATAGTGCTTCAAAATTGCACTATAAAGGCTACCCACGATTTGGAGAAATCGAACAACGTCACAATATATTTAGGTTGGTCGTGGGGTATATTTTCTAGGACTGTGATAATGGAAAGTTACATCAGTAACTTTGATAGATCCTAGAGGATGGATTGAGTGGATTGAATCGATAAATAAATCCATTGTTAGCCGCTGACCTTATTATCTAGAGTACAAGAATAGAAGACCGGATGCTATCACGAAGGGATGTGCGACATAGGCATCCATCACTAGTTGAAATATAATTATTACTATAGATATTTTTTTATAATAAATAATATAAGATAAATAGATTTTCAATTTTATTTTTTTTAGAAAAATTAGTAGTCGTGGACTAACCACAACGAAGTACCAAACAAAATAACGGAATTTTAATTCCCAAATAAGGAAAAAATGGATATGGATATTTTTTTTCTCTTCTAATAGCTGCCACTCATCCAATCCACAAATTTCCCTCTCTTCCATGAGAAGCTGAATTGAACTCTTCCCATTTTTCTCCGTTCATCTCCGCCGGAGCAATTTTTCCCATGGCGAAAACTTTGATTTCATCTCCGTCGTCGTTCATCGGAACTCCTTTGCCGTCGCTCTCTCGCCATGTATTTCACCGGCGAAGGCTTATCTCTACTAGAGTGAAATTCAGCTTCCATGACCTTCCTCCGATTCACTCGCTTCACTCTAATTTTGATTTTGAAGCTGTTGTAAGCCGAGCGGAGGGACTTCTCTATACGTTAGCTGATGCTGCCGTCGCGGCTGATCCTGGTGTTGCTTCCGATGTTACTGCCGCCGGTACTGCTCAGAAAAGTGGTGGTTGGTTTGCTTTCATTTCTGACGCCATGGAAGTTGTGTTGAAGGTTAAATTTTGTGACACATACTTTTGAACTAATTATGATCATTGTTACGGCCTTTTAGATTTTATATAAGTTGGGCATATTCATAATAATGGTTTCACTTGCTTCCTTGTGTATTTATTTCATGTTTATTTAGTTTTTTAAGTTTAAGATTAGGAATGAAGATATTTGGAGAAGGTACGAGAGGTGAACAACTTGAGGGAAGCCGTAGACGTCCTAGTGAGAAGGTGTGAGCGGTTGGCAATAGCAGGCATTAGGAGAGATAGAGGCAGGCCGAAGAAGTATTGGGATCTACTATTGTTTGACATCATGTTTCCTACTATTGTTTGACATCATGTTTCCTACTATTTCCTACTAAGATTTTGTCTAGCTACTAAACAATAACTATTTAACTTAAGTAAAATTTTATGAATTACTTTATCCGCATAGTTGTTGTTTGTGTTTACAGTTATTACTCTTGACTTATACAGGTATTCTATTTTTCTCCTCATTTGCGCCTTTATTCATTAAAGTCCACACTTTATTTATGCTTTGCAGTTAAAGTTCTAACAAACCTGAGGGTATGTTTCTTTTAAATTTATTTTTGCTTTTCACCTTTGGTAACACTTGAAGTAAACTAAACCTTTCTTTTTTGGATTTTTTTCTACCTATTGAAAGACTTCTCTATTAACTTTTGTCATCTTTCATGTTAATATAAGTCGACAACCAGATTTTCCACCTTATCATACCATCGACTCTCCTCCTCCCCTTCTGTCTTTCCTCCCAAGTAAAGAAAAAGGAAATTAGTGGATGCTGAAGAAACCTTACCAAGATTATCATAGGACAACAGGTTGGTTGTCTTCAATAGATCATGGCGAAGTACAAGTACTGAAGCTTATTTTGTTTCAGTTCTAGATGCATTATCTTTTGGTTTTAGTTTTAGAAAAACCGTCTTTTTGCAATGCTGGTACTATTATGCCTCATGTACTCTATATTCACTCATTCACTTTGCTCTTTTCAGGTAATGAAGGATGGACTGCAAGCTGTGCATGTGCCTTATTCCTATGGATTCGCAATCATATTGCTTACTCTCCTGGTTAAAGCTGCCACTTTCCCTTTGACAAAGCAACAGGTGAGCCTGTGATGCAGCTGCTGCTAGACCTGGATGTTTTAGAGTTGGTCTGGTATTTCATGCCTTGCCACTTAGTTACGTCTGTCTAGTATTATTAATAGTGCAATGGGATGAGAACTTAAATTAATAGAACTGATTGTTTTGTCAAACTCAAGTCCACAGGAGTCCCCTGTTCCCTTATTCCTCATTAATCGTTAAATCACTGCAATGGAGTTATTGCTGATGTATGACATTATGTCATTTGAAAGGTTGAATCAACTTTAGCAATGCAAAATCTCCAACCAAAGATCAAAGCTATTCAACAAAGATATGCTGGAAATCAGGTGCGCTCAAATTCATGTTGATTGATACTTTCTGTTTCATCTAAACTTCTTTTCAGAACTATACGACCTTCCAAATTTGACTTATGTATGTGTATTCTTTGGTACTTAGTGCTGTAAAAAAGAGTGAAGTATGAGCAAATTGATATTATAACTGTTACAACTTGCTTGTTAGATTTCAGCTTAATATGGGTACTTCAGAGTTTTTTTTTTTTGTGTGTGGCTATAGTATTACTTCTCTTATCAAAAGAGAAAAGGGCATTGCTTATGGTGATAAAAAAAACTTGCTCAATAAAAGGAAAGGTCTTTCTAATGTTGTGAAGCTATACTCACAGAATTATGATTATTGTTGTGTCCTTTTCATGAGGTGTTTAGAAATTAAACTTACATCTTTGATCTTATCTTTCATTCAGGAGAGAATCCAACTTGAGACTTCACGTTTATATAAGCAGGCAGGGGTCAATCCTCTTGCTGGTAATTTTTCATTCTTGCAGTCAGCAGTCTCTTCTCTAGTTATGCTTCCATTTGCTATGTCTGTTTGATCTTCTTAGTTGGTTTAAAGCATTGGACATATATGTTATAAGAAGCTTGTCATGGCTTTCTTTCCTAGCTAGTAGTGAATCGCAAATTATATCTCCTGGAGTTGTAAGAGCCATTTAATCAGTTAAAGAATTAGGTATCTGTTCATTCATAGTTTGTCCCTCTGTGGTCTAGGTTTTTCATTTTTAGTCTTATTTGAGTACATCTTAGAACTGGTTGCCTAGTGATATTCTTCCTTCCAGAATTTGTTTGATCTGGATTTCAGTTTTATTCCTTTTCAATCTCTGGTGTCTGTGGCATATGAAGTTGTCATTAAGTTAGTTCCTCATTCATAGCTCTCAATTCATCAACTCTCTTTTTCCTTATTTTTTGGGGCAAGTCTGATATTTTATTCGGTCGAAGCAGCACAATATATACAGTGTACAAAAACTCGGTTGCCGTTTATGATTGTATGGAACTGAGGAACTCCAGTAATGCGTCTTCATCTAAACATTTACTCTCTCCGTCTCAATATATGTGGCACCCTTTCCTTTTTAGTTTTTCCCAAAAGAATGTCACCTTTCTATAATTAGAAACATCTTAACTTTAAAACTCCCTTTATACTCTTAATGAAAATGATTTATAGCCACATAAATGTCTTAAGGTTTGTCTTAGACCACAAATTTCAAAAGTCTTCCTTTCTTTCTTAAACTTTGTGTCAAGTCAAACACTACCACATAAGTGCAACTTTTGACTTAGTTTACACAATGGTTGGAAAACCATAGATGATCATGAACACCAAACTAGTTCCTCGATGCCGGAGAACACTGCTCTATGAACTTAAATTTACTTTTTAATGTATATCATCTCCTGTTTTAATTCAAATGATAAGCTATAGCTTTAAGTTAGTCAACCTCTTCTTTCTGATGTATCCTAGCGATAGTCCTTTGAGGCTATGCGTTGTAAAAGAAGAAAGGGTTTGGCTTGTAAGAAGCAAGGGCTCCCAACTACTTAGCAACATGCAGTATGTTTTCAGGTGCAGTATCCTATGAGCTGTCTGGCCAATAGCTGCATTGAAGTGGTTATAAACGGCATAAAAAATCAACTTTATGCCCAAGGATTTAAGTATTATGCGAACACCACTATTCTAAAACACATGATGATTTGAAATATACACTCAATTACTATGCCTTTTTAGTTGTGACAGAGAGTTAGTAGAGCTAAGGTATGCTGTTAAATATGCATTGACTTGAAGCTTAACTGCATCATTAATGGACAGGTTGTCTCTTCAATAAACCTCCACAAGGTTAATGAGCCCACTGCAATATAAAAACTACAAATTGTTTGACATGTGCTATTTGTAGCATATCAACTAACTGCAATTTTCAATGCCAGTTATTAAGAGACCATGGCATAAAATAATGAGTGCTGTGAGCTTCTGTATGGTTTGGGTGTATATTTTGTTCCATCTTAAGTTTGGCTTCCATGTTGAATGTAGTAATTCCTTGCATTTCCATTGTGGTTTATCTTTTTCTTTTTTGTGGCTACACTATAACAGGATGTTTCCCAACTTTGGCTACTATACCTGTTTGGATTGGTCTTTATCAAGCTCTCTCCAATGTGGCAAATGAGGTACTGAAGAAGTTAGTATTATTGTATGTTCTTACTTATTGATTCAAACAACTAATGAGTTTATTTACCTTTTTTTCATTCTGAAAAAGGGATTGCTGACTGAAGGTTTCTTTTGGATCCCTTCTTTGGGAGGCCCGACTACTATAGCTGCTCGACAGAGTGGATCTGGAGTTTCTTGGCTATTCCCATTTGTGGTCAGTGTCATATCCTAATTACACCTTTATCATGTCTGAAACTTTATTTTGAGTAATCTTCCTAATCACAAAGAGGATGGAGCAATTCCCGCTTTCATCTCACCAAATTGTCTTTCCTACAAATTCTTGGGCCCAGAAGATAATTCTGCTTGTAATACTAAGTACAGTTTAGTATGATTGCGGACATGAAATATGTTGACATTTTCAGGATGGGCATCCACCTTTGGGTTGGCATGACACGGTGGCTTACCTCATTCTGCCTGTCCTGCTAATTGTTTCACAATATGTTTCAATGGAGATAATGAAACCTCCCCAAGTATGATTCTGAATTTATATTCCAGCTTATTTCCTTCTGATCTCAATTTATGGGTGCTTCTGTCATGTTATATTGAAATCCTTGATATCTTTTCTTAGACAGATGATCCATCTCAAAAGAACACACTTCTGGTTTTCAAGTTCCTTCCGCTCATGATTGGCTATTTCTCTTTGTCTGTTCCATCAGGGTTAACAATTTACTGGTGAGCTCTTACTTAAAGTAATAATGTAATAGTGCCTCTGATACAGAATTACAGTATTGGTCTTAAACAAATATGTTCCGATGAACATCCTGATGTGAATTATCATTTTTATTGATGAAAACTATATTACTCTGCAGTTCAGTAAATTGCAATTTGCTATTCACTTGTTTCCAGTGACCTTATCACTGAATGAGATGAGAGGATAAAGAATTTTTGTTGCTGCCTTTATACACATAGATATCCTTATACTGTCTTAGCGCTTTCAAACTTTCCGTTCAAAAGACATGTCAAAATAGTTGCTCCATATCTCTTCTATTTGTTTTTCTTTTAAATTCTCTCTCATCATTGCGGCAACAAATGACAAATTATCATGCTTCTGCCTTTTATCTCTTTAACTCAAAAGTAGATTTTTGTTCTGAATATTATAATCAATGAAGCAAGATGATTTTCTTAACATGTGCCTTTTATGTTGAATTTCAAGGTTCACAAATAATGTGCTGACCACAGCACAGCAGGTATGGTTGCGCAAGTTAGGTGGTGCAAAGCCTGCTGTGAGTGGAGATGCCGGTGGTATCATCAGTGCTGGACGTGCAAAGAGAACTACCTCTCAACCTGAACAATCTGGAGAGAGGTGTGTATAATATTTCAAAGTTAATCAACTTTACAATGTCTACCTAGCTAACAAGAAAGTTTATGGAAATAGATTCAGGCAGCTAAAAGAAGATGAAAAGAAAAAGTCAACCAAGGCACTCCCTACAGATAAGGTTGAACTTTCTGCTTCTATATCTGATTCAGAGGACGAACAAGATGATGACACCAAGCCCAAGGTAAATGTTCAAATTGTTGTTTTGCATATGATCTCTGCTGACAAGTTCACCCGAGACATGTTTGCATGATTAAATTTAGTTGTTAGTCAGTCGAATATGAAATGGCATGTCAAGGACACTAAAAGACGTGGATGGCTTCCAGCCTAATAAGGCACGGCGATTTATTGCATTACACAAGTTCTCTGTCTGGAAGTACTATTCTTCCTTTTTTAACTTAAAATGCAAGTCAGTCTTCCATGTAATAAAGATGTGGATTTGTTCACCTAGGGTTGGTCATAGTACCTAGATGCACAACTATGCTATTGTTAGACCCCATTAGGCCAGCCTAAGAAGAGAACATTTGTGTGAGAGTGAAAAGAAATACTACCCAACAAAGAGGAGCAAAAGAAAAGAGGCAAATTCACTTTGTGAGAGTTGGAAAGGGTCATAGTTTTTATTTCTTGTCACGTCTGTAGGTTGGTCTTCCATTTTTGTAAGGGTGGTTGAGTACATTTCTGAACTAGTAAACGACATATATTGGCAAAAATATCGCTACAGAACCCTTACGCTAACACTATTAGACAAAATTTGCATGTGATGATAACATAGATGTAATTTTGTAGTTGCTGTCTGAAAATAGATCTTTCTCCAGTTGATTGGAGTTTGTTTTTGATTAGAAGTGTCTTGACTTTTCTAATTATTAAACCAGTGGTTCTGCTTTTTGGTAAATTGAAGTGCATGAAGACACATATGCTCGATATTTGTGGTCTAATAGTGTATTACATTTATAGATCCCAATTTTCAGTGTCTCCCTATATATTTCTGTCTATTTTCAGTAATTCATTTGCTCAAGGAGAGGCGGTTGAGGAAAGAATAAATTGAAAAATCTATGTCTCTAGTGTTCTGAATAATTTCTTTTCTCTGTAGCTTAAGCAAGGATTAATCAAAAATTCAATTTTAAATCAATAATCTTGAGCAAAAATGCATAGTGATTGGTTATGCGATCAAGCTGAAAGTTTAAAGGGCTTCACTCAGAGACTAGAGATATATGCATACGTAATTCTAAGCTCGTGGATACCTAAGTAGCTCTGGAACATTTCAAAATCTTAATTGATTCAGTTTGATGAGGAGGGAAAGAATAGTTTCTTAGTACCTCCAAGATGAGTTGTTTTATTTGGTGCTGTGTGGCAGACTTTTAAATTTTCAATTGGAAGACACTGTTCTGAATATGAGCTTATACACTTGATAAATATTGGTTGCAGGATGAAGAAGTTCTGGAAGAGGCTTATGCTTCTAGCAGTAGTAAAGAAGTTCCAAATTACTCAGGGCCAAGGAAGAGTAAGAGATCAAAAAGGAAGCGTGCTGTATAAAGTGGTAAATCAATTCTTTAGCTGTCAGTTTAACTTGTATATTCAAATCTGTATTTTAGTTAGTGTATAGTGGCCATTTTCATGCCGGTCATCTATTTAATGGCTATCTGCCAAATGACGAGAACCTGATAAGTATGCCAAAGTGAATTCACGAGCTTTCAAGTTTAAGCACCAGCTTAGCAAGCAAAAGCTAAATTTATCATATTGCTTTCATGTGTAACTTGTGGACTTTCTTGTACCAATCCTTCTGCAAATAGTAACCATGACTTAAGCTAACAATAAGTTTGTTTTATGAGAGGGGTTGATCTTAACCATTTAATTTTAAACTGTGGGCCAAAACTTTCCTCTATTCCTCTGCATCAATGATGCCTACCGTGGAAGTGGTTTTCTTTCCTTACAAGATTAGTTTCTTTTTGTAGTATCCTGGGTTAGAGTTCATATTCACAAATGAACTTTGGTCTGTTCCCCTGGGATTTTGTCTCAAGGTAAGAATGCAGTAAATGATGTATGGGCTAGGTGCGCATCACCGCTTCGAATCCGGCTGCCGACTGAAGTCTAGTATTTTAAAGTGGAGAAGAGTAGGATGAGCATTATTGATAGAGTTTCGAACCATGTACTACCGACCCTCATGGATTTATCGGATATCAAAAAAAGGAGCTTTGGTTTGGCGACCACCTTATGCAAAACTCTTTCATTTTGTTAATACCTTGAAAATGCCATGTGGAATTAATACGTTTTCAAAGTTTATAGAGAACTAAATTTTGATAGTATTGTTTGCAGTGAGCACATTAGAAGTGGAGCAACAAGGACTTTAGACTAGAAAACATTACTCTTCCGACAATTCAGTTGGGGAAGGATAATAAAGTTCCAATCTCAAAGATATCCCAGTGTTTGTACAAGCAAAATAACCTAAATCTTAGATCTTCTAACTATTAGATATATGTCTAACCTCTAACTCTCAGCAAATATCATGATTTCATACGGCTAGCTTGTTCTTCTGTTCATGGCCTTGATGGCAGGCGACAATTTCTAGTTGGCTTTGGCCCAGTAGTGGTATATGGATCCTTCTTGTTTATTCCCTGCTTCACAACAGTCTGATAAGAGACTGCATGCATAAACTAAAGCAAAAGAGAGACTACACACTTTAGTTGGCAATTTAACTTGTATATATGACACATGTATCTTAGTATGTGTCTAGTGCCCCTTTTTTATGCCAGTCATATATTTGAGGACTATTAGCTAAATGATGAAAGCCTGCTGAGTTGTCAGATTGGTTAAGATTTACTCAGGCTCTTTTAAGTTTTATGGCGAGCTTAGCGAGCAAAAGCTAAATTTTTCCATATTCTTTAATGTGTAGCATGTGGGCTTTGTTATTCCAACTATTGTACGAATATTAACCACGACTTGAGTGGGCAATAGTGTGCTGATGAGAGGATGCATCAAAGTTTGCAGTAAGGTGGTGGCAGCATAGAATTTTAAGCATCTGCCCAAGGTTTTCTCTATTTTGCTTCATTAGTCATTACAATAATCCCAATCCCTATCTCTCAATTCCTGATGCTAGCATGCAAATCGTTCTCTTGTGACCTACAAGATTAAGCTTGGTTTCCTAGGAGCTCAAACTTAAGTTGGCCTTCAGTAAATGAGTTTTGGTTTCACTTTTAGCTTTACTCAAAATTATCTTGATCTTGTTGAGATTTGAGAATGGTCTGTGGAATTTTTACTTTTTAGGAACTAGATATTGATAGTCGTAAATTGACAACATTGCTTGCAGTAAATCATATTAGGTGTGAAGTCTAAGGACTATAGATTAGACAAAGACCAGTCTTCTAGACTGCTTAGTAAATGAAGGAAATGTAATTCCAATCTGAAAGGATATCCCACTGTTTTTACAAATCGCCTAAATATGAAATCGTCTAACTAATACATATATGTCTAACCTCCAATTCGATAATTGTGGTCTCATATGACTAGCTCATTCTTCTGTTCATGGCCTGATGGTGGACGATGATTTCCAGTTGGGTTTGGCCCTTGATGGTGGACGATGATTTCCATTTGGGTTCGGTCCAGATGGTGGTTTATGAATCTTTTCATACTTCCCCTGCTCCACAATAGTTTGATTAGAAACTCCATGCATAAACTAGTTCAGAATAGAGACTCCATACTTGTAAGACTTACCGAATTAGCAAGAATGTGTCCTCTTGTTGATCTCAATGTGTAGAACACTGATCTTTTATTGGACTTAACTGCGATAGAGAAGCTAGAGTTTAGACCCATTGATATACTTGCCTACTAAAATCACATAACTGTTTTGTATAGGAAATCCCAGAGTTCAAGAAAATAGAAAACACACGACTTGCTTCAGCTACCACATCAAGAAAAAGAAGAAAAATAGTGCATCACATTCATTTATTAGTGTTTCATTAGCAGTGAACAATCGTAAACTTGCCTGCTTTTATAGCTTGAGCCATGGGAATGAAGTTATAGTCATGTCGACATGCTGCACATATTGTCGATACGAGAAGAATGTAGAAAAGGAGCTCTGTTCTCTTCATCTTTAGCATTGGAATGTTGAAGCTGGATGGATGCAGCAGAAGGTGAAGTTATAAGTGGGGAAATGATTTCCAATATAGGGGGAGATTATAGGTAGCATATAATTGGTAATCATAACTAATCTTGAAAACATGGATTGTTAGATAAAGTTGCTGGGGTATCCTATGCCCATTTTTATGTAACAAGTGATAAGTTGAGGAATTGTTGGCTCTCTTCTCATTGTGAATTGACTTCTTGCTCATTCATCATTGTGTCCATGATGAATTACAAGCCATCGCATTATTCACCTCTTGAGTGCTCGAACCATGTTGTTG